>UESW01002834.1:104357-154905 GCA_900491605.1 Calamus simplicifolius | reverse complement strand
GGTTATTTCCATCTCTATCTTATCCCCATCAATAAGAATAAAAATAATCTCTATTTTTATCTTCATTCCTATAACACAATTAATTGAGAAATTTTCACTCTAAGAGGAATTCCTACTTTGCACGCCATATGGATCGTGTTATACTATCTTTCCTTTGAACTACCTTATGAAAATTTTTTATTTGCTCTTTCCTTTTTCCAATATCCACGGCATTAAATTAAATACAAGTTGCAGGTTTCTCTATCCAGTAATGGCATTCCTAATCCTATCAAAACCAGCATGTGGCATGACAAGAAATTATAGAAAGATTATAATAACGCAAGTGAAATTATTATCTATATATTACTTGATTTTGATTAACAAAATATTCAAAGCTGAATGTTTTAAAAATTATCTTTCCATAGCACATAGTATCACAAACAAGTTACTGCATTGCAAAATCATGTAATTTCTAGTCCTTGCATTTATGTATTAGGCAATAGAATCTTAGATTTTTTTTAATAAAATAAATTAGGTTGTTTGAATATATAAAATGGTATCTATATTCAAAAATATGTAGAGCTACTGCTAGCTGTAATTTAAGTTTAACCAATATATATCAAGACTATACACACATACACATGTATGCATATATATATATATATATATATATATATATATATATATATATATATATATATATATATATATATATATATATATATTATAAGCATTTTTGCAAATTTTTAAAAGATAGATAGGTAAGTTTTATGTTGGGTATAATTTTTGACCAATTAGGATAATTAAAAAATTAAATAGCTTTTAATCCAATTTAATTGATTTCTTTTCATATGCATTTCCATGATCAGAAGCATAATTGGATTGTTTTCATACATATAATAGGAAAAAAAAACACCAGTTTTTACCTTCGCAATCCAAGTTTTTAGAAATAATTTATTACTCTTTCAATGGAGAAAGTTTTACCAACCATGGTATCATGGCATTCGATGATAGAAATAATTTATTACTCTTTCAACAGAGAAAGTTTTAACAACTGATGCCGCCAAGTCACCTTCCTTTGACGCCGAAAGAAGGAGGATCTCCTCTCCGAAGAGCTCCTGTAAGAAAGTCCTCGGAGGCCGGACGCTCTGGCTGGGACCCTCCGACGCTCAAGTAAGTCACTTGGGAAAAGATGAAGATGAAATGGTTGAAAATTAGAGAGCTTGAGTTCGGATTCCTCCTCATCGTGAGTGAAGGCTTTTATACCTGTTCGAGGGCCCCTTTTTTCCGCTTCTCGAAGGTGATTGATTTCAAGGTGCCCTTGTCCGATAGCGGGCAGAGGGCAAAACTGACAGCAACAGGCCGTAACCGACACTGAGCATGTCAGAGGTGTCTTGTCCCGTCGGCCACCTATGGAGTGCGGCATTACAGGTAGTAGGTGGGCAGTCGTGTCAGGCTAGTACCGTTACGGGCTGCGGCCACACGCTGTTACAGGAGGTAGCGGACCATGTGATCACCACAGACGGTTGGTGGGCCATGCGGGGTCCCCAAGGGCGAGCATGGGTAGAGGTGTAGCAAAGCCTAAGGGTTGAGCTAAGACTGAGGCGGACCCAAAGCTGAGGTCGATCGAGTCCGAAGTGAGTCGGCTGCAGCCGAGCCTACGAGACCAAGGCCGACTGGAGCTGAGGCCAACTGGGGCCGAGGTCGACCGAAGCAAAGGCCGAAGAGCCGGGCCGACTGGAGGCCGACTGGGGAGGCTGACCAGAGCCGAGGCCGACTGGGGCCAAGGCCGACTGTGCCGAGGCCGCGCCAGCCAACAATGGACGGCCCTTGGCCAGGTCCTCTCGGGTTGGATCTCTGTCGAAGACGACGTTCACCTTTCGTTAAGTCTGCTTCCGTTGGGGTTTGATCAGCCACATCAGATGCCCTCCCGCTCCTGAGACGGTGTGGGCACCTCCTTCGCATAGCGAAAGGGGCGCGCTATTATTCTGGGGCTAATCCCAATGAGTCACCGGCTGATGGATGATACACGTGGCTTACGCCGCTCCACCGCCAAGCTTTAAAGAGGATCCTCCTCGATTCGGGGGAAGACCCATCGAGCTTCCAAAAAGGCATTCGCCATCATTAATCCAAAATGGCCAACGTCCAGTCATTGATCGAGCGCTTCATACTTTGCTCCCTGGGCTCCTGCTGAGGCGACCTCCCCACTAAGAGGCGAACACGTGGCAGGCTGTGTCAGGCGGATCAGTTCAAAAGAGAGGAGCGCTCTGCGAATGACTCATTTCCAGAGCCTTCCTTCCCGAGTCTGCTCCTTGCCCGATGGAGGGGCCCCCATCAGGGATCGCCCGTCGCCGCTGGTTCCCCTCCCAAGTCTAGGAAAGAGACCCCCGAGGGATCTATCTCCACCATGACCGGGAAAGAACTGGCCAAACTTAGGGTCTTGTACGATATCCCGTCCAGCCTTAGGTTGTTCCTCCCAACGCCCGATGACAGGGTAGTCTCCTCCCGGCCGGAAAGGGTTTCCTTGTATGAGGCATTTCTTAGGGCCGACCTCCGCCTACCACTTCATCCATTTATAGTCAGCCTGTTGGATAGGTATCAGCTGATGCCATCTCAGTTAGTCCCAAACTCCATTCGCATGATCTACTCCATCCTCATTCTGTGCTGCCTTCAGGGCTTAGAACCTAGGGTCACCCTCTTCCGAGCATTCTACCTTATCCGTTGCCAGGCGGGCTAGTAGATGTTCCACCCTCGGCCCACCCGAACTCTTCGATTGGGTCTTCCTTCCTCTATCAAGGGGTGGAAGACCCACTTCTTCTTTGCCAACCTTGAGGGAGCGAGGCCGAGTTGGGGGGATCCGGACGACGGCCCAAACAAGAACAACTCCGTGGTGCCGAGGGATGACGAGGCCTTCCACCAACTATTGTCAACCGAGATCCCCAGTTTCAAGTATCTACTATCGGAGGAGAATCTTCAACTAGCAAATGCCTTCCCTAGCGGTGGTGAAGATCGAGTCTTCCCCCACCTTTTTTTTTGCGCGGGACTGAACGGCCTGAGGAACATGCAGATATGAGGCCACAAGACGACGTAGTGAGGAGGGCGATGGCTCGAAAGAAGAAGACCACCAGCAAAGCTGAGGGGCCGAGGCAGTAGCCTCAGTCTCGGTCTCCAACCCGATCTAGCTCGTTCCACATAGCGGACTATCCCAACCAGCTGGTCCCAGGAGGTCTACTCGGCCCCCCGTCCGTGGACCTGACCGTTGACTCACCTCTGGAGGAGCGAAGGGTTGCAGTGGAGCCCACCCCCGTCAGCACGGAATAGATTGGCCTGAGAGTCGGGCCGCCCTCGAGGGAAGACCCACCGGCAGACGAGCAAGAGGATGGGGGGCCAAGGCCCGAGGAGCTGCCGACAGATGAGCCGCCAGCAGAGGAGGTGGCCCCGGCTCCTGATAGTGATCGCGACCTCGGCGCAAGTTTGGATGGGGCGGCAGAACCGAGGCAATCCCCTTTCAGCCTTCTCTTATGAACCATGGTCGGAGGGCAGAGGTTGATGGCTCAGGTCTGCCTGCTTGAGTTCCAATGGGAACTCCATCGCCAGGGGGCTGCGTCCTTCTTCCGAGAGGCCTTCATGGCCCAGCTGTGGGTAAGTTCGTACTCCCCCATTCCTTGCGTTCACACTTTTGGCTCTTCTGATGGAAATCTTCTATGTAGACCACTAATTCACTCGCCGCCATGAGGGAGGTCCTTCGCCAGAGTGACACCCATCTCCGCAGACTCGGTCGAAGCTTCGGCAATGTGAAGGCCCATGCCGAGGCCGCCGAGGCGGCGTTGGAGGCGGTCAATGCCGACCGAGCCAAGTTGGAGGAGACAAGGCATCGGCTGGAGGCGGTCCTGACCGAGCAGAAGGAGAGGGCCACGGAGGTTGAGGAGCTGATGCCAAGCGGTGGCAGAGCAAGAGACTGCCAGAGCCGCCGATGAGATGTTAGATGCGGCCAGGGCGACCATTCGTGCCCGGGATCTACACGTCGACTCTCTCTGCCTCGAGGTGCAGTCGGCAGAGCTGCGGGCCACTGGTGCTAAAAAGTCCACCCGACTGGCGAGGGAAAGGGCTTCGGCAGCCGAGAAGAGGGCTGAAGCCGCCGAAGAGAGGGATGTCGCCGCCGAGGAAGCGATTGTCAGAGCAGTGGAAGACTTCCAGAAGTCCGCTGCCTTTGGAGAGGAGTTGGCTGATGCCACCATAGGCTCCTATCTCTTGGGCTTCTGTGATGGGAAAGAGAAGGTCGACTGCATCTCGGCCTCACCGGACTCAAGGATGTTGAGCCGAACGATGTGCCTGAGGAGTCGTCCCATCGGCGGGTCCGATCGGCGACTGGTTGATGCCGGCCGATGGCGAGTCGGCGTTGGTCGAGGCTGGACCTGATTTTCCATAACTTTACTTTTCATCTCTTTCTTTTTGTATTGAAGTCTGACTTACCTCGGCATTTTGTAAGACTCTTAAGTAATGAGATGGAATTGCTATTCGAATCTTTAGCCTTTGGATGCTTGTATATTTTATTTTGTGCCTTGCGTTGCTGGACTCGGTCTTCAAGTGCCGACCGAAGTCGAGCTTGGGGTGCCAACACTTGGGGTCGGCTGAGGCCGACCCTATTGGACTCGGTCTTCGAGTGCCGACCGAGTCGGGCTTGGGTGCCGACGCTTGGGGTCGGCTAAGGCCGACCCTGCTAGACTCGATCTTCGAGTGCCGACCGGAGTCGGGCTTGGGGTGCTGACGCTTGGGGTCTGCTGAGGCCGACCCTGCTGGACTCGGTCTTCGAGTGCCGACCGGAGTTGGGCTTGGGGTGCCAACGCTCAGCCAACCCTGTTGGACTCGATCTTTGAGTGCCTACCGGAGTAGGGCTTGGGGTGCCGATGCTTGGGGTCGGCCTCAGCTAGACTCGGTCTTCAAGAGCCTACCGGAGTCGGGCTTGGGGTCGGCCTCGGAGTAGGGCTTAGGGTGCCGACGCTTGGGGTCGGCTGAGGCCGACCCTGCTAGACTCGGTCTTCGAGAGCCGACCGGAGTTGGGCTTGGGGTCGGCTGAGGCCGACCTTGCTAGACTCAGTCTTTGAGTGCCGACTGGAGTCGGGCTTGGGGTGCCGACGCTTGCTTGCTAGACTTGGTCTTCATTAATTAAGAGGAGAGAAGATATCCAAGACTCGTCTTTATTTTGATGAGACAAAGGAGGTGAGGTACTCAAACCTAAACCATTTTGTTGTGTACATCATTGATAGTATTGGCGGAGGTTGTCCGAGTTCCAGGTTCGAGGGAGCGGAGTCCCATCGAGTCCTTCGATTCGGTATGCTCCTCGATGCAGAGTCTCCATGATCCGGTAGGGTCCCTCCCAATTAGGGGACAACTTGCCTCCTTTAGTTGGTTTTGAAACTTCGGCTCTCCTAAGGACCAGATCCCCCGAGAGGAACGTCCTAGAGCAGACACGGGCGTTATAGTACTTGGCGGCTCTTTGGCGGTAGGCTGCCATCTTAAGTCGCGCCCGATCATGTGCCTCCTCGATGAGATCGAGGTTGGATCGTAGTTGGTTCGGTTTGTCCTCCTCGCTGAATGACTCCACTCGAAGGCTTGGCACGCCGATCTCCACAGGGATGACAGCCTCGAACCCAAACACGAGACAAAAGGGGGCCTCTTTCATGGAAATCCGAGGTGTCGTGTGGTAGGTTCATAGCACGTTGGGGAGCTCGTCCGCCCATCTTCCTTTGAAATCATCAAGCCACATTTTGAGCCCTTGAAGGATGGTGCGATTCATTACCTCGGCCGCTCCATTTGTCTACGGATGGGCTACTGAGGTGAACCGCTGACGGATGCCCAGCTCGGTGCAGAACTCCCTGAAGGGGGCATTGTCGAACTACCAGCCATTGTCGGTGATGAGGGTGTGAGGTATCCCAAACCGGCAGATGACGGACCTCCAGAAGAAGGACCTTACGTTGCTCTCCGTGATCTTTGCCAGCACCTCGGCCTCCACCCACTTGATGAAGTGGTCGATGGCGACAAGTAAAAACCTTTGCTGACCAGAGGCTGGGGGGAATGATCCCAGGATGTTCATTCCCCACTAGACGAAAGGCCATGGGGCCAACAAGGGACTCAGTTGGGAGGTCGGCTGCCGCTGAATACTGGCATGTCGCTAGCAGTTATCACACCTTTGGACCAGCTCGGCCGCATCCCCCTTTATGGTAGGCCAGTAGTATCCTTGGCTCAAAGCCTTGTGCGCTAGTGCCCTGCCCCCAGATGGTTCCCGCAGATGCCTTCGTGGATCTCACGGAGTATGTAGTCGATGTCCGCAGGGCCGACACACTTCAGGAGTGGGTGGAAGAAGGACCTGTGGTACAGCTGCCCGTCCAACACTAAGAATCTGGGGGCTCACCGTCTGAGCAGCTTGGACTCCATAGGGTCATCCGGAAGAATGCCGTCGGTGAGATACCGGATGTAAGCTTTAGCCCACATGGGCCTTGAATCGACCGGCAAGACTTCCACAGCCTTAATGCTTAGGATCTCCAAATGCTCCACATATGTCCTCCCCAAGGCTCCATCGGTCGACGTGGCCAGGCGGGAGAGCACGTCAGCCCTAGCATTCTTGCCCCTGGGAATATAACTAACACTAAAATGAGTGAAGTGTGAAGCTTGTGCTCGGACTTTGCTCAAATAGTGGGACATTGTGGTGTCTCTGGCCTCGTATTCTCCCATGATATGTCCAGAGATGAGTTGGGAGTCCGTGAAGGCTCTAAGGTGCTCTGCCTTGAGTTCACGGGCGAGCCTCATCCCAGCCAGCAGGGATTCGTATTCGGCCTAATTGTTAGTGGTGGGGAAAAGGAAACAAAAAGCATACTCCACTACCATTCCCTCAGGACTCGCTAGGAGGAGGCCCGCTCCGCTCCCTTGGAAGTTTGATGCACCGTCCATGTGGAGGATCCATTCCTCCGCCGCCGCCTCGAAAGGAACGGCGGAAGGCATCTCGCCAGGGTTCTCCGACGCTCCTCGGCCCAAGTTCACTCGACCAAGAAGTCCCCCAAGACTTGTGTTTTGATGGCCGATCTTGGTCAAAATGTCAGGTCAAACTCCGCCAGCTTGAGTGCCCATTTTGCCAGCCGACCGAAAGTGTCAGGACGGAACAGAATTGCCTTTAACGGTTGGTCCAAGAGCATCACGATCGGATGGGCTTGGAAGTATGGTCTGAGATGTTGAACAGAGACTATTAGTGCGAAGATAATCTTTTCGGTATGGGTGTACATGGTTTCCGCATCGTGAAGCACTTTGCTAGTGTAGTAGATCAGTCTCTGTGTTCCGTCAGGATCCACTCAGACAAGGACCGAGCTGACCGCCTCATCAGAGGCAGCAAGATATACGAAGAGGTCTTCTCCTTCTATGGGCTTTGATAGTAGTGGTAGGGTCGACAAGAACTCCTTTAATCCCTCAAAGGCTTTCTGACACTCCTCCGTCCACTCAAAGCCGTTCACCTTCCGTAGCACCCTGAAGAAAGGCAAACATCGCTCGATCGACCTCGATAGAAAATGGCTTAAGGCGGCCACTCTCCCGGTTAGATGTTGCACCTTTTTTTTATTGGTCGGAGGCCTCATGTCCATGATGGCATGGATCTTGTCCGGGTTTGCCTCAATCCCCCGCTGGGTCACCAAGAAGCCCAGGAATTTACCTGCTGCGATCTCGAAAGCACGCTTGCAGGGATTGAGTCTCATCTGGCAGTGGCGGAGGTTGTTGAAAGTTTCCGCTAAGTCTTCGACATGGTCCTCGGCACAGATGCTCTTCGTTAACATGTCATCCACATATACCTCCATGTTACACCCGATCTGTCTCTCGAAGACTCTGTTCATTAGCCTTTGATACGTGCTCCGACATTCTTTAACCCAAAGGGCATCACCTTGTAACAATAGTGTGAAACTAATAGTTATCCCCCATTGTAGTCTAGTCACTTCAGATTAAGTATCATTGTAGGTTGCCTACAATAAACTTGATATCAGAGTCAAGTTTACCTACATCAAATTTGGTATGAGAGCCAAGTTGGTAAACATATCTCTCCTCCCTCCAACTTATTTTTTTATTTTTGCATCTTCAAAAATCTAGTTAAAGAGAGAACAAAAAAATCATTATATGATCCTTTTCTACTTTCTATTAAAAAATGTGCAAAATTAGAGCATGAATTGCATTATCTTTACCCATTTTCTATTACAAAAAGCAAAAAAAAAGAGAGTAAAAAGAGAGAGAGAGAGAGAGGGTGTGTGTACCAAAAAAAAAAAAGTTGAAAACAGAAGGGTTAAGAAGAAGTGAAAAGAAAAAAAGTAAAGAGAGAAAGGAGTGACAAAAAAAAAGAAAAAAAAAAGAAAAGAATATACCCTTGGGCCATTTGCCTTTGTATGGCAAGGAGTTGAATGGGCCAACTCAATGACTTGCTCCACCTAGAAGTTTTTAATGGCACTACCAGCGAATGCCATGATACCAAGGTTGGTAAAACTTTATGTGTTGAAAGAGTAATAAATTATTTCTAAAAACTTGGATTGTGAAGATGAAATCTCATGTGCTTTTTTTTCCTATAAGATTCCTAAAATAGATAATTCTATTAAGTGTCTCTTTAGGAGTCTTATTTTTATTAATAGGGATCTTATTCTCTTTAGGAATCTTATTTTTTCATATTTTTGTTAACATTGAATAAGTTTATGATTAGTGGTCTATTATTTTTAGAAATATTTAGTTCTAGTTTGATTTTTTTTATCAATTTTGCATAATAAAGAGGACTTTAGTTTATTTCATTGAATTATGAATTGAGTAAAAAATTATAAGATTTATCTCTTCTCGTGACCTCAAGCAATTCTTTGCTTCAAGCAATTCTTTGCTTCAGTGAGCAACCAGCAAATTGTCCTATAATAGTTAGAAATGTTGAATCTAAGATCCTCAAGAAATTAGTGTGAAACTAATAGTTATCCCCCATTATAGTCTACATCAAATTTGGTATGAGAGCCATGTTGGTAACCATCTCTCTCCTCCCTTCAGCTTATTTTTTTATTTTTGCATCTTCAAAACTCTAGTTAAAGAGAGAACAAAAAAATCATTATATGATCCTTTTCTACTTTCTATTAAAAAATGTGCAAAAATTAAAGCATGAATTGCATTATCTTTTCCCATTTTCTATTACAAAATGCAAAAAAAAAAAAGTAAAAAGGAGAGGGAGAGAGAGAGAGAGAGGGTGTGTGTGCCAAAAAAAAAAGTTGAAAATAGGAGAGTTAAAAAGAAGTGAAAAGAAAGAAAGAAAAGAGAGAAAGGAGTGACCAAAAAAAAACGAAGGGGGAAAGCAAAGATAAGAAAAAAAAATATCCTTTGGGCAATTTGCCTTTGTATGGCAAAGAGTTGAATGGGCCAACTCAATGACTTTCTCCACCCAGAAGTTTTTAATGACACTATCAGCGAATGCCATGATACCATGGTTGGTGATGTGGCGGATCAAACCCCATCGGAAGCCGACTTAACGGAAGGTGAACGTCCTCTTCGACAGAGATCCAACACGAGGACCTAGCCAAGGGCCGTCCATCATTGGCTGGCGCAGCCTTGGCACAGTCGGCCTCGGCCCCTGTCGGCCTCGGTCCCAATCGACCTCAGCTCCAGTCGGCCTTGGTCTCGTAGGCTCGGCCGCGGCCGGCTCACTTCAGACTCGGTCGACCTCAGCTTTGGGTCCGCCTCAATCTTAGTCCAACCCTTAGGCTTTGCTATGCCTCTACCCAGGCTCACCCTCGGGGACCCTGCGTGGCCCACCAATTGTCTGTAACGACCACGTGGTCCGCTACCTCCTGTAACAGCACATGGCCGCAGCCCGTAACGGTACTAGCCTAACACAACTGCCCACCTGCCACCTGTAGTGCCGCGCTCCATAGGTGGTCGGTAGGGCAAGACACCTCTGACATGCTTAGTATCGGTTACGGCCTATCGCTGTCAGTTTTACCCTCTGCCCGCTATCGGATAAGGGCACCTTGAAATCAACCACCTTCCATAAGCAGGAAAAATGGGCTCTCGAAAAGGTATAAAAGCCTCCACTCATGATGAGGAAGGAATCCGAACTCAAGCTCTCTAATTTTCAACCATTTCATCTTCATCTATTCCCAAGTGACTTACTTGAGCGTCGGAGGGTCCCCTTCGGAGCGTCCAGCCTCCGGGGACTTTGTTGCAGGTGCTCTTTGGAGAGGAGATCCTCCGTCTCCCGGTGTCAAAGGAAGGTGACTTGACGACATCAGATTGGCGCGCCAGGTAGGAGGAGAAAGAGAAGTATCACAAAGCAAAATACCTTTGAGAGCTAGTAGCAGATTGGTTCATTCCCCCCACCCTCTTCCTCCTTTCCAACCAAACCAGGATGGTGGTGACGCGAGCCCAGGAGATCTCTACCAGTCATGCTGGAGGGTATCGCCGGGAACCAAAGCAGCCGGAGACTGGTCTCCCTGCTCCTCAGGCTAGCCTCCTATCTCCTCCTCCTCTGTCGCTACTCTAGGACGACCGAGTCATGGAACTTGCCTTGCAAGTCCAGTCTCTCGTGGCCGCAGTTCATCAACTTCAGCAGCAGCCCACGACCATGTTGCCACACCCAGTGCAACCCCCGATGAGCGTGGAGGTGGACCAACTCACCCAGTAGTCGAATTGCGGGAGGTCCCCCCTGCGGGAGGTTCCCCGCCGCTGCGCTTCCTCTTGGCACAGTCCCCGAGAGGCCTCTGGTGGGTCTCGCTCCCCTTCCCGCCATTCTAGTGGCTCCTGCAGGCGGTGGTGCGGGAGGGAGCCAGAGCGGACCCGTTGCCATCATCATAGTCCCTCCCCATTCTCAGGATCTTCCCGGAAGGGATCCTTCGATGGCAGGGTCGCTCATCGGGCCGAGCGACGGCTGGAGGAGTACCACCAGCGGCTAGAGGAGCTCAGTCACCGAATTACCAACTAGCTAGAGGTAGACTACGACAATCACCCACCTCTGTCTCGTCGCATCATGGATGAGCCAATCCCCAGTCGGTTCTGCGTTCCCAGCTAGATCCCTATGATGGTACATTGGAACCCCTGGACCATCTAGAAATCTACAAGGTCCTCATGCAGGTCCAGGGGGCGACCGACGCTCTCTTTTGCATTTCTTTTCCGGCCACCCTTCGGAAGGCCGCCCATGCATGGTACTTCCGGCTGCCGCCTCTCAGCATCAACTCTTTTCGACAGTTAGAGCGGGTGTTCCTTGCGCACTTCGACGTGTGTCGTAGGATCCCCCGTGTGACGGACAGCTTATTTTTGTCCAGCAGAAGGGCGATGAGTCATTGAGGGACTACGTGGCTCGATTCAAAGAGGCTGCCCTGGTGGTCTATAACCTCGATGACTCTGTGGCCACGCTGGCCCTGAAGTGGGGCCTTCGTTCGTCTCGGTTCGCCTACTCACTCGACAAGAAGCCCCCAGGCTCCTATGTCGAGTTGCTCGATCGAGCGCAGAAGTACATTCGCGCGGATGAAGCAGACTCCTTCCGAAGAGAGGCCGATGGGGGATACAGCAAGAAGCAAGTCCGCCAAGAGCCTGAGAAACTTCATCCCAGGAGGGCCGAGCCGCCTAGTCGACCCTCACCCCAAGGGAAGGACCCTTCAGCCCTCTTATCGCCCCTATATCTCACATCCTGATGGAAATCGAGGGCGAGGCGTATCTCCAGCACCTTGCTCCTCTGAAGCATGGTGCTATCCGCAACAAGAACTTATACTTTCGTTTCCATCGAGATCATTGGCACGACACTGAGGAATATTGCCAGCTGAAGAGGGCGATCGAGGATCTCATTCAGCGCGGCTACCTTAAAAAGTTCATCCAGAGGGGAAACCCAGCTAGTCTGGGACCGTTGGGACCACCGCTTGCTCCAGTCGGCATCAATAATGCTCCTACTGAGAAGACGATAGCCATGATCTCCTAGGAGGCAGGCGATGCTTCTAAGAGGCCGCGGGAGGCCAGGGGAGTAGATTCGGTAATTCCCTTATTCGATAAGGATCTAGAGGGGGTGGATAATCCGAACGATAATAGTGTCGTCGTGTCGATGACGATCGCAAAACATCATGTACAAAGGATCCTTGTTGATAGTGGAAGCTCGGTTGACGTTCTTGGTTATGATGCATTTGTCCAAATGAACGTGTCCCCTGAATTTCTTTGGCCTATGGCCATGCCCTTGATGGGCTTCATCGGAGACTCAGTTAGAGTTGAGAGAGAAATCACTCTACTCGTCACGGCTGGAATGCTGCCACGACAAAGTATCGTCCTCATCAAATTCCTAGTCGTCCACGTCACCTTGGCCTACAATGCTATTCTCGGATGACCCGGTCTGAACCTCCTAGATGTCATCATCTCCACCAAGCTGCTGCTAGTCAGGTTCCCCACTGACCAAGGAGTGGGGAGATGCATGGGGAGAGAAGCCGAGTGCCATCTTGTTACCATGCAGCCTCCAGCCTGCAGGCTATGGTCGCGCCATCGGAGTCTGAGTCACTGGACCGTAGAGAAGCGGAGAGGCTGGGGGAGCCAGCCGAGCATCTGTTGACGATTCCGCTTCGGGAGGACCCAATGAGGATAGTTCGAGTGGGAGGACTCCTCTCGAACAAGGCGAGAGGTCGATTACTTGCCTTCCATCGCGCCAACTCGGATGTTTTTGCTTGGTCAGCGGCGGACATACCTAGTGTACCACCAAAGGTGATTATCCACCAACTCAACATCAACCTGCAGTGTTGATCGGTCAGGCAGAAGAAGAGAAGCTTTGTCCCCGAGCGGCAAAGGGCGATGGACGAGGAGGTCGGCAAAATGATCGCTACCGATCACATCCGAGAGGCCCACTACCTGGATTAGCTAGCGAACGTGGTGATGGTTTGCAAGGCCAACGGGAACTGGAGGATGTGTGTGGACTTCACCGATCTGAATAAGGCATGCACTAAAGATAGCTTTCCTCTACCGAGGATCGACCAGCTAATGGACGCCACATTCGGCCACAAAACCATGAGCTCATGGATGCTTTCTCGAGGTACAATCAAATTAAGATGCACCGACGGACGAAGAGGCACTTCCTTATGACAGAGAGGGGCATCTATTGTTACAAGGTGATGCCCTTTGGGTTAAAGAATGTCGGAGCACGTATCAAAGGCTAATGAACAGAGTCTTCGAGAGACAGATCGGGTGTAACATGGAGGTATATGTGGATGACATGTTAACCTACAATGATACTTAATCTGAAGTGACTAGACTACAATGGGGATAACTATTAGTTTCACACTAATTCCTTGAGGATCTTAGATTCAACATTTCTAACCATTCTAGGACAATTTGCTGCTTTGCTCACTCCAACAAAGAATTGCTTCACGTCAAGAGAGAGATAAATCTTATAATTTTTTTACTCATTTCATAATTCAATGAAATAAACTAAAGGCCTATTATTATGCAAAATTGATAAAAAAAATCAAACTAGAACTAAATATTTTTAAAAATAATAGACCACTAATCATAAACTTATTCAATGTTAACAAAAATATGAAAAATATAAGATTCCTAAAGAGAATAAGATCCCTATTAATAAAAATAAGACTCCTAAAGAGACGCTTAATAGAATTATCTATTTTAGGAATCTTATAGGAAAAAAAAATTCCCTGAGTTTTCACCTTCTCAATCCAAGTTTTTAGAAATAATTTATTACTCTTTCAACATATAAAGTTTTACCAACCTTGGTATCATGGCATTCGCCATTAAAAACTTTTGGGTGGAGCAAGCCATTGAGTTGCCCATTCAACTTCTTGCCATATAAAGGCAAATGCCCCAAAGGATATATTCTTTTCTTTTCTTTTCTTTTCTTCCCCCTCCTTTTTTTTGTCATTCCTTCCTCTTTTTTCTTTCTTTCTTTCACTGCATTTTAACTCTCCTTTTTTTCAACTTTTTTTTTTTTGGCACACACCCTCTCTCTCTCTCTCTCTCTCCTTTTACTCTCTTTTTTTTTTGCTTTTTGTAATAGAAAATGGGAAAAGATGATGCAATTCACGCTCTAATTTTTGCACATTTTTTAATAGAAAATAGAAAAGGATCATATAATGATTTTTTTTGTTCTCTTTAACTAGATTTTTGAAGATGCAAAAATAAAAAATAAGTTGGAGGGAGGAGAGAGATGTTTACCAACTTGGCTCTCATACCAAATTTGATGTAGGTAAACTTGACTCTGATATCAAGTCTATTGCAGGCAACCTATAGTGATACTTAATCTGAAGTGACTAGACTACAATGAGGGATAACTATTAGTTTCACACTAATTCCTTAAGGATCTTAGATTCAACATTACTAACCATTCTAGGACAATTTGCTGCTTTGCTCACTCAAGCAAAGAATTGCTTCACGTCAAGAGAAGAGATAAATCTTATAAATTTTTTACTCATTTCATAATTCAATGAAATAAACTAAAGGGTTTATTATGCAAAATTGATAAAAAAAATTCAAGCTAGAACTAAATATTTCTAAAAATAATAGACCACTAATCATAAACTTATTCAATGTTAACAAACATATGAAAAATATAAGATTCCTAAAGAGAATAAGATCCCTATTAACAAAAATAAGACTCCTAAAGAGATACTTAATAGAATTATCTATTTTAGGAATCTTATAGGACAAAAAAATACCTGAGTTTTCACCTTCGCAATCCATGTTTTTAGAAATAATTTATTACTCTTTCAACAGATAAAGTTTTACCAACCTTGGTATCACGGCATTCACTGGTAGTGCCATTCAAAACATCTGGGTGAGCAAGTCATTGAGTTGGCCCATTCAACTCCTTGCCATACAAAGGCAAATGCCCAAAGGATATATTCTTTTCTTTTCTTTTCTTCCCCTCCTTTTTTTTTTGTCACTCCTTTCTCTCTTTTCTTTCTTTCTTTTCACTTCATTTTAACTCTCCTTTTTTCAACTTTTTTTTTTTTGGCACACACACCCTCTCTCTCTCTCTCCTTTTTACTCTCTTTTCTTTTGCTTTTTGTAATAGAAAATGGGAAAAGATAATGCAATTCACACTCTAATTTTTGCATATTTTTTAATAGAAAGTAGAAAAGGATCATATAATGATTTTTTTTGTTCTCCCTTTAACTAAATTTTTGAAGATGCAAAAATAAAAAAATAAGTTGCAGGGAGGAGAAAGATGTTACCAACTTGGCTCTCATAACAAATTTGATGTAGGTAAACTTGACCGGATATCAAGTCTATTGCAGGCAACCTACAGTGATACTTTATCTGAAGTGAGTAGACTATAATGGGGGATAACTATTAGTTTCACACTAATTCCTTTAGGATCTTAGATTCAACATTTCTAACCATTCTAGGACAATTTGCTGCTTTGCTCACTCAAGCAAAGAATTGCTTCACGTCAAGAGAAGAGATAAATCTTATAATTTTTTTACTCATTTCATAATTCAATGAAATAAACTAAAGGCCTGTTTATTATGCAAAATTGATAAAAAAATTTCAAACTAGAACTAAATATTTCTAAAAATAATTGACCACTAATCATAAACTTATTCAATGTTAACAAAAATATGAAAAAAATAAGATTCCTAAAGAGTATAAGGTCCCTATTAATAAAAATAAAACTCCTAAAGAGACACCTAATAGAATTATCTATTTTAGGAATCTTATAGGAAGAAAAAGCACCTGAGTTTTCACCTTCGCAGCCCAAGTTTTTAGAAATAATTTATTACTCTTTCAACAGATAAAGTTTTACCAACCATGGTATCATGCATTCGTTGGTAGTGCCATTAAAAACTTCTGGGTGAAGCAAGTCAATGAGTTGGCCTATTCAACTCCTTGCCATACAAAGGCAAATGGCCCAAAGGATATATTCTTTCTTTTCTTCCCCTCTCCTTTTTTTTTCTCACTCCTTTCTCTCTTTTCTTTCTTTCTTTTCACTTCTTTTTAACTCTCCTTCTTCAACTTTTTTTTTTTTTTTGGTACACACACCCTTTCTCTCTCTCCCCTTTTTACTCTCTTTTTTTCACCTTTTGTAATAGAAAATGGGAAAAGATAATGCAATTCATGCTCTAATTTTTGCACATTTTTTAATAGAGAGTAGAAAGGATCATATAATGATTTTTTTTGTTCTCTTTAACTAGATTTTTGAAGATGCAAAAATAAAAAAATATGTTGGAGGGAGGAGAGAGATGGTTACCAACTTGGCTCTTATACCAAATTTGATATAGGTAAACTTGACTCTGATATCAAATCTATTGCAGCCAACCTACAGTAATACTTAATCTGAAGTGAGTAGACTGCAATGGGGGATAACTATTAGTTTCACACTAATTCCTTGAGGATCTTAGATTCAACATTACTAACCATTCTAGGACAATTTGCTGCTTTGCTCACTCAAGCAAAGAATTGCTTCACGCCAAGTGAAGAGATAAATCTTATAAATTTTTGACTCATTTCATAATTCAATGAAATAAACTAAAGGCCTGTTTATTATGCAAAATTGATAAAAAAAATTCAAGCTAGAACTAAATATTTCTAAAAATAATTGACCACTAATCATAAACTTATTCAATGTTAACAAAAATATGAAAAATATAAGATTCCTAAAGAGAATAAGATCCCTATTAACAAAAATAAGACTCCTAAAGAGACACTTAATAGAATTATCTATTTTAGGAATCTTATAGGACAAAAAAATACCTGAGTTTTCACCTTCGCAATCCAAGTTTTTAGAAATAATTTATTACTCTTTCAACAGATAAAGTTTTACCAACCATGGTATCATGGCATTCGCTGGTAGTGCCATTAAAAACTTCTGGGTGGAGCAGGTCATTGAGTTGGCCCATTCAACTCCTTGCCATACAAAGGCAAATGGCCCAAAGGATATATTCTTTTCTTTTATTTTCTTTCCCCCTCCTTTTTTGTCGCTCCTTCTCTCTTTTCTTTCTTTCTTTTCACTTCTTTTTAACTCTCCTTTTTTCAACTTTTTTTTTTTGGCACACACACCCTCTCTCTCTCCTTTTTACTCTCTTTTTTTTCACTTTTTGTAATAGAAAATGGGAAAAGATAATGCAATTCATGCTCTAATTTTGCACATTTTTAATAGAGAGTTGAAAAGGATCATATAATGATTATGGTCAAGAACACATACACATAACAACATAGTTGTCAGACCCGCCCGCACATTGACCCGGCCAAGGGCTCGGGTCACCGGGTCACTGGTTGGGTCACTTGTTCAACCATCAATCAATTATATTAATATAAAAATATATTTATATTCATAAAATTAATTTTTAATAAAAAAATTCAAGGTTAATATGATAATAAAACCCGTGACCCGAACCGGTTCGGGTCGGATTGATCGGTTCATAGGTGAACCGGCTGGGTTGACCGGATTATTCTGGGTCACTTACACATTTGGTTTTATATTGAAACCGGACCGGCTTGGCCTTCGGGTTCGGTTCAACCGGTCCAACCGGGCGGTTCGGTCTGGTTTTGACAACTATGTATAACAGTAACTATTATTATCTCTTCCCTAAACTCTTGGGAGACAAGCTTTCTTGGATCTAGAAGCCTTTTGTGAATTGTAGGGTTTGACACTTCCTATAGGACAACATACTAAATAAAAATGTCCTCTAATGCCTAGCACCATGTATGGGGTCTTCAAGTACCAGTACACCATAAGAAAACATAGACATTTTTTTTAGCTGCATGAACTTAAACCACAGGGTTTCCACCAAATCTAATGTGAACCTTAATGTATATAAATGTTATTAGGAAACTTTTGCAGACATAAAATTAAGGAACACTTTTTCCACTTTTTTGGAAAAAAAAAGGCAATTGTGCTTTTTCACTCATACGGGATAGCAAAAACATAAAGCTATTCAAAGGATATTGCACATATTGCTCACATGGCTTGAAACAAGACTGAGAATACTCATTGTGGTAGACTTGGAACTGAAAGAATCAAGTTGACTAGGATATGTTGTCCCCTTCGCATATGATTGGTGCATGAACTTCTCTTATGTTCACTTCTTCTGTAGGATAACTCCTCCAATTTACACTAAAAATCAACTGTAATTGTCAAGTTGACTTATGAGATGCTAGTGTGGGTGGTTATTATTCATAATCACATTGAAAGGGCTCTTACTATGGGTTCAATCCATCTCCAGCCCAACTAAGTTGTTGCTAAAGAACTGAATGAAGCCCGAGAGAGTTCAAAAGCAGCAAATATCCATAAAAAAGATGACTTCTTAGTCAGAAAAAAGAGGACCCACCCACCATAACTAGATGGCCTAAGATTGCCATATCCTAGGGAGGATGTGCATCTTCCTAACTTATTATTCTTAACATCCTTGAATGTGATGAATTCAAGTACCTGGATTCTGGGAAAATATAATTCAAGCCCTCACACAACTGCTAGGAGAATGAAAGGATCTTATTGGAGCATAAAAGCCAACTGATGGTCCAAATTGTTCTTTTATTGAGCTCATAATTTCTAGTCTTAGTCATTACATGACTTAGCTATGAGGGAACTTGAACTTTTGTTATTCAGCTAACTTACAAGTTACTTAGGCCCCAAGCTATTATTTAGGATTACTTGTTACTAGTTCCTTAGGGTAGGATACATTATAATATATAGGAAATGAGAAAGTTGAAGATAAGCCTGGCATAATGTATAGTGTGTGAGTTGTTGATAAAGAGAGTTATTTCTTATCGCTCTCTCCTCTCACCTTCTCTCACTCTCTCTACCCCTCTACTCTATTCATTACCATCCTGCACTTTTTTCTTGATTTCACTCTTCTAAGGCCGATCTTCACGTAGTTTGACATAGCATGGATCAATATGGTATGGTACACATTACATGCTATGAAAGGGAACCAATACTTTCTCACTCTTAATTATAATACCACTCAGTACCGACAATACAGATCAATAGTGAGCAATACAGAACAGTTCTACTCGATTCAAAACAATTCAGTTCATGTTGAATTAAACCTTAGTACCATATCAGTATCTTACCTATATGGCATGGTATGGCTAATACGGGGTGGTATGAAAGGCCTTAAAAAGGACTCTACTTTACCCATTATTTCCTTACCTTGATCTTCCTTTTGTCCAGTCTTGGATCAATTCTTTTTTCATCACATCATCAAACAAAAAAGTCTCAAGATTGAACTTTATCATCTTGTAAGGAAAGACTTTGGGCTTGCGCACAATGATTTAACATCAAACAACACCAAATTGACATATAAGCATTCTATTGGTATCCATGAATATTAAATTGCAACCAACAATAGCAACTCCAGATGTCAAACAATGCCTTGAGGTTGTTTCTCCTACCTTAAATCATCAAGATGCTGAGCACATTCTTGTAGTGCAAGTAGATGTTAGCATGCATGAAAATTGTATGTCAAATATTTAACACTGACATCCAATATATGAGAATATTAATGGCATGTTTATTGAAGATCATAAAATCCTTAAAGATTCCTCAGTAAATTAACTATCAAAGCAATATTAGGAGCTCGAAGACAACCAACGCAGTAGAAGCATATGAGAAAGTGGCCTAGATCATCTGGCAAGTTTTCTATTATGATGATTCAAGCCCCCATTCAATAGCTAGGAGCTTCAAATGGTCTTATGGACCATTAAAAACATTTAACAATCCAAATTTTTCTCGCATTAAGTTATTTATCAAATTTTAGAGTCATTACATTTCTTAAATATTAAGTAACATGGACCTTAAGTTACTTGGAACTCATGTAGCTCATTCTTTAATTGTGAGTTTTCTGAAGATGAAGAACTACCTTTAGTTCTTGATGTACCCTTCGATAGTGGCCCCATCCCCTTTTGTAACCAGATCTAGAACCTAAAATCTTCTCAAAAGTGGCATCCTTATTGATTGGTTCTACTGTAGAGTCCTGTGAAGAAAGTCGCTCTACTAACTGTGCCTACAATGAAAAGAAAATAAATTAAACATATTTAATATAAAACATTACATTCAAGAATATTATATTTTTAATTGATAAAACTTACATGGGTATCTTCAGCTCTTTCATTTATCCATTAGTTCTTCTTTTTGTCATAATGAAGAGTATTCCACAGCTGAAGTCTTGTGGCTCCTCTCACATAACAGTATCTCTCTAAAAAAACAATATTAGTTTAAGACAATAAATTCCATCAAAAAAGGATAATCATAATATTAAGCTCTTATGATACTACAAACTTGGAACATTTGTGAACCATCTTTATTTGAAGCCCTATAACCAGCTCTAAGCACTCTCCATATCAATTACCAACCAAAAGAAATTTCTTATTGTAAATGATATATTTGACTTCACATATTTGATGGCTTCATAAATTATATCCATAGCTACGAAATCTATATGGTAATTTTAAATCAAAGAAGTGTATATGATGAGCTCCCCACATGACATTGGCACACAATACAAGGGATATTGACTCATGGAAGAGAAACCTATAAATGATGGATTCGATTTGGATCTGCATTTAGTGGTTGTGTTTGCATTTGGATCTGCATTTAGTGGTTGGAAATATTCGATTTTTGTTTCAGATCTTGTGTTGGAGTTGTGTCAGTTGTGATGTGATATAATGAATTAGTGGGCATCTTCAGCTAATCTCATTTTAATTGAGTGGATGGTTGCCTTAGGAATAACAGTAGACAAGATGGGTGTGGCATCTGAGAAGCCTAGTGTAACTTTGTATTAGTGCTATGCATGAGGCATCTTATATCATTTTATGTTTAAAATGTTTACTGTTCTTGTTATCTATGATGGATGATTGGCCTACTTGCTGCTCCATGAGTACATGCTGTTTATTAGCTTTCTTTTCTTTTCTCTATTATTCTTAGATTTGAGTGAACATGATCATTTCCTCTATTGTTAGGAAGTTTTGATGCTGATAAATATATCATCTCGTATGATAGTAGCTCTATCTGTTTATGACTTGTACTCATTAATTTAAAATGTAAAAGCTGTTGATTACCATAGCTTTCAACTTGCCTCGATAAATATTTAAATTTGAAGCATCACTTCAAAATTCCGGTCTAGGCCAAACAAAAATTGCTTTTCTTCTAATTAAGGGATATGAATATATTGAGATGAATTATTTGTGAAATGCTCAAGCATATTGGAGGGTTGATTTTGTGAAGTGTTTTGTGCCCCTTTTCTAGCTTCCTATATCTGTGTCGTGTTCTGCATCCTTCAGCTAATTTCAGGACTCATGGATTTGATTAGTTTGAAGCAGTCTGAAAAGTAAGCAGGCTTTTTAGACATGCACCATGTATGCAATCTCAAATAGGAACATTGTACATTATACCTTCAAATTATCCTAATTGAGCGTGGTAAAATTTGCTTGTTTCTTTTAAAAAAAGTTGTTCTGGCACAAGGCTCTGCTCAAATGGTTTTTAGTGGAAATTTTTACCAAGAGTCATGCCAAAGGAACCAATGTATTCAATGAATTACAAGAGCAATAGATACAAAGAGTTGTAGATTGATGTAATCCTAACATTAGTCAAAATGAAAAATAGCGTATGGAACATTACATGGCTTTAGGAATCTTTAATCAACAAATTTTCAAAGTTCAGTTAGTAGTATGTGAAAATCTTTAGGCTCTATTGGGACAAGCAGGAAAATAGTTTCATATGGAAGCATATAAAATTGTAGAAAGAGTAGCAGTGTTACAATATCTTGACCAATACTCTGTCAGTTATTTTCTTTTTGGAGAAGCAAAATTTTAAATTATAAGCTCACTATTTTCTTGTTATTTTTAACCATCTAGATTCTATTTTACTACCGACAGAAATTCATGCCCAATAAATTCATTATTTTCTTTGTTTAAATTTCTTTTTCTTTTTATAGCTAACCGAAATTAATGTTCAATAAATCCATTCCTCTCTTTGCTCTGTCATGAACCAAATAGAGCCTTAAAAAGCTCATCAATAACAGAATTAAAAAACATGCACACCCATGACCCAACTAAATTGTACCTAAAAGCAAGATACAGATCCATGATGCAAGAACAATAGTTCAATGTGATGGAAGAATTCAAGGAGGAGCAGAAATTACAAGTACTTCTAAGAAACTATAACCATAAACTCATCTAAAATCTCAACCCAAGAAACAATTTTAAAGATGATGCAACCAATAAGTTTCTTGGGAACAAAGGCAAACCATCAAAAAAGCCAAGCAAGTATTCCTTACCATATCATAAGAGTGAGCCGGTATAGATTTCAATCAATGAGAGCAGCATATGGCTGTAATTCCCAATTAGATTTATTTGTTTCTGATTTTTTCTACATCGAAGAATGGAAAGGGTTACATGAATTTGTAAAAAATATAACTATTAAAATAATTGTATGGATGTATTTACTTTATACTAATCTGAATAAAAATAATCACAAAGAAAGTTTCAGTCACTCTGCGAGACACGAAATGGCTTATTTTGCTTTGCTAAGCTCACACTTGTGTCCCCACCATGACTAATGACGTATATATGAAGCCGATATCTAAATTCTCGATATACTTTATTCATTTGAAACTTAATACCCTTTTTAATATGGTCTAATAAAGTCATATCAAGATTGAACTTCTCTTGCAAATATATTTAAAAATTATAAAAGTTATAAGGTAATATTAAGTACGTTAAAAGTAATCTAAAATTAATCTAAAGTAATCTAATATAATTATACTGATCTAAAATTGATTGATCATAGGTGCTTTTTGTGCATTAGTGATTTCACTCCACTTTCTGACCGCAAGTGATGTCATATCACGTACAACCACTCCTATATCGGTTAAAACTCGGAGCGAAACTCTCTTAATGGTCGTTCACCTCAGGTGGTAGAAGAATAGGCAACTTCTGTCCACCACGCATATCAATCAGATGTACGGACTTATATCCGCGAGCAGGACCTTGGTCCCTCTTCTTTGATGATATAGCTGCAAAACATAATGAACTAAATTAGTGCAAAATAATATAAAGAAATATAGCCAAATAAGATAAGTTTAAAGTAAAGTTATTACATGATGCGCCGACAGATGACCCCTCTGTCAGAGCTGGAATGTAAGAATCATCTAGCCTCGATGTGGCAGGAGTATCTCTCGAAGACATCTGCAAACAAATCTAAGTAAATAGTCATAATTTATTGTATAAGATCTTCGAATCCTTGTAGAAAGTATGTTTGCTTGACCAAACATTTGCACTTAAACTTTATAAGAGCTAGAAAAGAATTAGGAGTCATGAATCATGATCCGTAATGAATCATGCATCGAACTACAAGCATAAGTTCAGTCAAATTTGGTTGAGACAAACTCCTATCTGCCAGGGGAATTAATACGTCTTGAATGGAGAACTGATGCAACTTCAGTGAAGAATCAGGATCATGAAATGAAAAGAGGGTAATTCAGGAATCAGAAGTACGATTTCTAGCTTTATTCAATTTATTTCAAGTTGAAGAGAGTTGTTTTTAGCTGTTTGTTATACAAGATTTGTTATACAGGACTTTTCTAAGTTTTTAGATGAGTCTATAGTTTGAAATTAAACGAATGAGTCTGTAGTTTGAAATTAGATAGATGAGTTTATAGTTTGAAATTACTTTGAAGTTTAGATATTTTCAAATATCATCACAGTCCTCACTTTTCACAATCATGAGTAGAGATATAAATGCTATTTAAATTTTATGTGATTTTTGGGTGTCATGATGAGACACATCTAGGTGTATTGAGCAGTCCTATTCAAATTAAGTAATAACGGCCAGAAAGTGCTAAAACAAGACTGGAGACACAAATGCCTCTCTACTTTTTTAGCCTTAAATATGGAATAATAATCATGATTATCTTAGTTAACATCAGGCTAAGCACCTTCCTCAGACATACCCATGTCTGAACAATGAGACATAGGTACAGGTATGAGATATGAGTCCAATGCTTCATTGATCTCTTTATCACAGTAAATTTGGAGGCAGAGATGGAGATGGGAGGAGGGATGAGTATATTTCTCGAAGAAAACACAGAGAGAGAACTAGAACCTATGTATGATAATAAAGGATGGCAGCAGACTGGACTAGATGTCAAGATCAGTGATAGAAGCAGGAAAACAGATATGTGCAGGTTGCATGGTGAATGAAGCTGGACGTGAACAAGGTAATCTGTGAAGGCCACCACAGATGGGGCTAATGTGCTGTCAAGAGTGTGGAGAAAGCAATATATGATTAGATTCGGTTTCATTCAAGCAATAACAATATGTGCCCTGCACTTGGTTTATTTAAGTGGAGAGCATTTGATGAATGATTTGGTCCCTGGTTTTCTAGTTAATTCGATGGGAAAATTAATGGCAGGCCGCTGGATTTCCAATCATTCAGTGATGAGGGCTTATTGAATAAAAATCTATTACAAAACCTGATCTGATGGCCGTTTGAATATAGTGTGCATGCAACATGCACAAATGAGCAGAAATCGAGGTGTGTATAAAGTGCATACTTCATGACATCTCACGTGGTGACATACCAACCAATTTTCAAATCATTTTTCAGTCAAGTGACTAGATTGAAGGGCTAAATAATATAATAACTTCAAATTTTCAAAGATAGGGAGCAACCTAAGCTGAATGAGAAACTTTCACAGCAGAAAGCAAAAGCCAAATGACATGAACCTCAAGTGAATAGATTGCATAATTAACAACATAGTAAAAGAACTGGAAGGAAAATGAAGCAAGAAGGTTGCAGTGAAGACTTCACGGAGACATAGAATAAAATATTTTGCATAGTTAGGTGCACAAAAGGGCTTCATTCAATACCACAAACTAAAATAGATAAACATACACCTGCAGACATGCATAAAGCAAAAGAAGTAATGAGATACTTGCTCAGAGCTCTCTAAGACTTTGCATAAGCAAAAAAATGGAATCAGTCCCAATCCCAAGGCCGATGCAAATGGTTCTACTCTCTGTACCAATATTTTGTTTCATTACTAATAGGCCACTTAAATATTGAAATAAACCAAATAGAACACAATACGAAGACTAAGAAAACCCAATATTGCAGCAATTGCTTTCCATTTGTTCCAATAATAAAAAAAAAAAAGAATGAAAATTTCTAGGTTTGCAAGTAACACCCCCCAACAAAAACCACAAAAAGCAAAACAAAAACCCCGCGTCCTCCTACTCCTCTTTCCAAAACCCCCCAAAATCATAACTCACGAACAAACCATCTAGCCCGTTCATCTCTTTTTCTCACCTCCCTCCAACCATAAATATACCATCAGTATTTCAAACCATAAAGATGCCAGTTTGAACTTGCTTTTCCAACCACCTAGGTCACAGCATCGTTTAATCCTCTCTAACCATCACTGCTCATAAGTTCTATAAGTTCCCCAAGAACGGTCCCTTCTAGACCCACCCACTTCTCGTCCTTTTCTTTCCCCCTTTCGCCCCAGCCGAGCAAGATGTGGCATGAAGACGCTCCGTGGACAGTACCCACGTTCTTGATAGATCCTCTCTATATCTGAGATGCCTCTCACACGGAGACGGAGACTGAGGAAAGACCCAGGAGCAGTAAAAATAGATCGACGAGGGTATGATGCTTGCACAGTACTAAAGAAAACGTGGAAATATAAGAATTGACCTTGGCCCACAACAAGTTGCAGGGGACGAAACAAATCTTCTAAAAGGTGAGCAATAAAACCAGAACAGGAAAAGAAAGAGCTTACCCTAGATTTGTTTTTGCTTCTATGCGGTAGAGTTTTAAAGGCAACAGGGGAAGGGTTCTGGCATCCGAGGGTTGACGGTGAAGGGGAGCTTACGGGGTCGACGAAGTCTCAGATTTGCGGCATGAGAGGAAGGGTTTCATGAAGAAGAGAAGAAAATCACGAGAGGATTTTCGAGAAAAATATTTTTACGCGGTTGCGACAGCCGTAATAAATCTAATTATTACGATGAAACAATATTGTCGCGATAATAAACCTAATTATTAGGATGAAAATTATTTTTTCACCTTAACAGTACAAAAAAAATAAAAATATATAACCTTACCTATTATGATGAACCATAATTTTTGCCATAATAAATCTAATTATTACGGCTACAATATTATTTTATCGTAATAGCATAAAAAAAAATAAAAAAAAAAAATCTTTATCTATTACGGTGACATATAAAGTAAATTACATTTACCGTAATAGCATAAAAAATAAAAATAAAAATAAAATCTGCTCCTGATGGCAAACCATAATTTTTGCAATAATAAATGTAATTATTACGACGACAATATTATTTCACCATAATAGCACGAAAAAAAAATAAAAAAAATAAAATCTTAACCTATTACGGTAATATTTAAATGTAATGATTATAGCAAAAAATAAGTTTCATGATAGCACGAAGAAAATAAAAATAAAATTTGCTCCTTATTATGGCAAAAATTATTTTTAACCGTAATAGCACAAAAAAAATTAAAAAAAATAAAATCTAAACCTATCATGGAAAAATTTATATTTCACCGTAATAAATCTAATTATTATGGCAAAAAATAAGTTTCACCATAATAGCACAAAAAAATAAAAATAAAAATAAAATTTGCTCCCTATTACGATGAAAATTATTTTTCATCGTAATAAAAAAAAATAAAATTAAAAATAAATTCTAAACCTATTATGGTAAAATTTATATTTCATCATAATATCTAATTATTACGGTGAAAAATAAGTTTTATGTAGTAGCACAAAGAAAAAATAAAAATAAAAATAAAATCTGCTTTCTATTATGGTGAAAATTATTTTTCACCGTAATAGAGCAAAAATAAAATAAAATCTAAACCTATTATGGTAAAATTTATATTTCACCATAATAAATCTAATTATTACAGTGAAAAATAAGTTTTACCGTAATAGCATGAAGAAAAAATAAAAATAAAAATAAAATCTGCTCCCTATTATAGCAAAAATTATTTTTCGCCATGCAAAAAAAAAAAATAAAAATAAAATCTAAACCTATTATGGAAAAATTTATATTTTGCCATAATAAATCTAATTATTACGGTAAAAATAATTTTCACTATAATATTATGAAAAAAAAATTATTAAAATTTTTAATTGTAACGATGAATTTTTTTTCATCATTATAATAAGTTTTAATGACGAAACATATTTATGCCATAACAAATAGGTATTACGATGACTTTTATTTTAATTTTGCCGTTATAAAGAAAGATATAACAATGAAAATATATCACGGTAATAAGTTCTCTACAAAAACTCAACTTTCTTATAGTAACACTTTTCATTTTTTATAAATAATGGTGAGTTCTCAACACTTTTAAAGTAAGCTCAATATGCTTTATATGTTCTTTTCATGATTTGCTATAAATCAAAATATCATCAAAGAATACTTGGATATACTTACAACGATATGGCTTGAATACCTCACTCATCATAGATTGAAATATTAATGGAGAATTTGCAAGCCCGAGGCGCATTGCCATTGACTCATAATGCCCTTTGTATTTTGAAGGTAGCATTTGGTATGTCATGAGGGTACATTTGATCTGATGGTAGCCAGATCATGGATCCAACTTGGTGAAGAACTAGGCACCAAGGAATTCATCCAATAACTCATCTATGATAGTTATGGGAAATTTGTCTTTAATGGTGACTTCATTTAAAGCTCTATGGTCAACATAAAGCCTCTAAGACCCATCATGCTTCTTCAGTACTAATACTGAAGGTCAGTAAGGACTTTGGTTTAGTTGAATCACTTCTGAAACCAATATATTTGCCATCAATTTCTTAATTTATTTATTTTTTTTGATGGTAAGGATATTTGCATGGTTTCCAACAATAGTTCCACTTCCTTGCTTCAGAGGAATTTTGTGATCATGGGTCCTTGATGGATTTCATGGTTCTTCAAAAATATTCTAATATGACTGCAACATCTGTTCTAATTTAGGATCCTTAGAGATCTCAAACTCATTCACCAACTTATCCATTGGCTATGGATCTTTCATGGTGTTTGTGGTTGTGATTGGTTGGAAATTTTGATTTAGATGCCTCATCTGATGAGGATGTCAAGGCTTAAACCGAAGTGGAGGAAGAATATGTAAGAGCTCATATTTGTGAGTATTTAGTTCTATAATTATTATGCACTAAATAGATATGAGTACTTATATAGAATTAAAGAGCCTAAATAATACCTTATTCATTAATATTTTTGGGTGAAATCCTGAGTTGTTACTGTTGACGCCAAGTCACTCTCCTTCAACGTCGGGGAACGAGATCCTCCTCCTCGAAGATTCCTGCAAGAAAGTCCCCGAAGACCAGTTGCTTCGATGGGACCCTCCGATGCTCAAGTTAGCAACTTGGGAATAAACAAAGGTTAACTAGCAGAAAGAGCTAGAGAACTTGAGTTCAGGATCCTTCCCTTGTCGTGAGTGTGGGACTTTTATACCTGTTCGAAGGTCTCATTTTCTGCTTCCAAAAGGTTGCTGATTCGAGATATTATTGCCCGATAACGGTTGGAAGGCAAGGTTGACAGTGAGGGGTCATAACCGACACTGGGCATGTCAGAGGTATCCTGCTCCGCCTGTCACCTGCCAAGCGCGGCGCTATGGGTGGCAGGCAGACCTGATCGCACCAGGCGTGCGCCGTTACGAGGCG
Source organism: Calamus simplicifolius (assembly GCA_900491605.1). NCBI lineage: Eukaryota > Viridiplantae > Streptophyta > Magnoliopsida > Arecales > Arecaceae > Calamus > Calamus simplicifolius. Next base: position 126,235 of record UESW01002834.1, on the reverse strand, counting down.
GGGCCATGCGCTGTTGCAGTCGAGTGACAGAGCACGTGGCCGCAGCGAGCGGTTTGTGGGCCACATGGGTGCAATAGGTGGTTGGTGGGCCACGTGGGTGCAGCAGACGGTCGGTGGGCCATGTGGGTGTGACAGACGGTTGGTGGGCCACGTGGGTGTGTCGGGGTGCTCGAGGCAGCGAGACATGAGATCCGTGGCCGAGGACGCTAAGTCCGGGTCGAGGCCGAGGGGACGCCAAGCCCAAGGTCGATGCCAAGGGGACGCTAGGTCTGAGCCAAGGCTGAGGGGGCGCCAGGTCCGAGGTCGAGGCCGAGGGGATGCTAAGTTCGAGCCGAGGCCGAGGGGACGCCAAGCCCAAGGTCGATGCCGAGGGACGCCAGGTCCGAGGCCGAGGCCGAGGAGATGCCAGTCCAAGCCGAGGCCGAGGGGACACCAGATCCGAGCCGAGGCCAAGGGGACGCCAGATCCAAGGCCGAGGGGACGCTAAGTCCGAGCCGAAGCCGAGGACGCTAGGTCCGAGGCCGAGGGGATCGAGGCCGAGGGGACCTCGGGGGACGAAGGGACCTCGGGGGCCAACGGACTTCGGAGGCCGAGAGGACCTCGGAGCCCAAAGGGACCTCAGAGGCCAAAGGGACCTCGGAGGCCGGGGATGCCAGGTCCGAGCTAAGGGCAAGGGGATGCCAGGTACGAGTCGAGGCTGAGGGGACGCCAGGTCCGAGGCTGAGGGGATGCCAGGTCGAGACCAGGTCTGAGGCCGAGGGGACCTCGGAGGCCGAAGGGACTTCGGAGTCCGAGAGGACCTCGGAGGCCGAAGGGACCTCGGGGGCCGAAGGGACCTCAGAGGCCGAGAGGACCTCGGAGGCCGAAGGGACCTCCGAGGCCGAGAGGACCTCGGAGGGCCAAAGAGGGAGTTCTGTCAGTCATCTTCACCGTTAACTCTAACGACGTTGGATCAGCCACATCAAATTTCCCCTTGCCCCTAAGACGAAGCGGGCCCATCCCAGCAAAACGAAAGGGGTGTCATCTCCCAAGTGACTGATCCCACTGCTGCCAACTGCCGACGAGCACATGTCCCTGGGCGAGGCGATAATTGTGGACAATCTGGGGATATGGTGGGGCGGCCTCTACCGTCTGTGCGATCTTCGGAGATCGGCCTCGAGGTGGGCGCGCCTTCCTGAAGCCTACGAAAGGCTGCCGCCATCATTGCTATCATGATGTCGACGTCAGCGGTGTCCCATCATTGGCTGAAGGCAAAACGCCCCATGCGCCGGCCGCCTGCCGAAGCGACCCAGCCTATGGCGGGAGTACGCGTGGCTGGGTAGGCGAGGCGGGATAATTTGAAACTTGATAAAACCGAGCGAAAGCTGAATCTCGTCACTTTGCTTCAAACCGTCATCGTCTTCCTCTGACCTTTGACCTCCTCTGCAACCCGAGAACCAGTGTCCGCCATTTCTGTCACAGGTTAGCCCTCTGATCCTTCTGAGCCTTCTCTTTCTTCTCCTAAACCATTGCAATGGCCTCCTCACCATCCTTGTCCTCGTCGGCCAATCCCGAGGACCGAATCTCTCCTTCGAGGCTTCGTGCCTCTTCATCTCCTGCACCCTCGTGGTCCTCCGATCGGAGGACCGCGCTCCAACCCTTCCACGGCGGGCCGCCCACAGGGCTCCGGCACGGAGGCATCGGGCGGCCGCTGGCACCTCTCAGAGGGTGGGAGCGGAATCCCCGACTGGGACCACCTCCATGGTAACCGACCAGAACTTGGCTAACCTCAGGGCCCATTACCAAATCTCCCAAGACATCGGGCTCTTCCTCCCGACCCCTGACGACAGGGTGGTCTCTTCCGACCCGGCAGAGTGGCCGTTTATGAAGTGTCCTTCATGTTAGGCCTCGCTTGCCTTTCCACCCCTTCTTCATCAACCTCCTTGACTATTATTCCCTGACCCCCACCCAGCTGGTCCCAAACTCCCTCCGAACCATCTGTGCCTTCATCGTCCTATGCCACTTCCACAGTATCACACCCCGACTCTCCCTCTTTCGATCCTTCTACACCCTTCGCAGTAGGCGGGTTGGTGGGTGTTCCAGCCCGATCTGGCCGTGTCCTCAAGCTATTCCTCCCTTCCTCTATCAAGGGATGGAAATCCCAGTTCTTTTTCACCGAACTTGACCAAGTCAAACCGGGTGGGGGACCACAACCTTCGGCCCAACATGAACTCATTCGTAATCCCCAGGGACCGAGAAGTGCTGGGGCGGCTGTTGACGGCCGAGATCCCCAGGTGCAACTGACAACTCTCAGGGTGGTGGCCAATACTCAAGTCAATTTTCCTTCCCCTTTTGCTTGTCCTATTTTCTTTTTTTTTTCTTCTTTTTTTTTTACTAACTCCGACCGACGCTGTGCAGTGATGAAGCTCCCGACCACCAAGCTCAAAAAGGTGGCCGTCAAGAGGATGAGGGCCCAGGGAGGGCTAAGCGAGGGGCAGCAGGCCCCAGCCCCTAAGCGTCCGTCGGTGCGAGTTTCTCCACCCTTCGAGCACCGAGAGCCTCGCCATACCGGAGGTGGATCTGACAGCTGACACCCCACCGGAGGGGTGAGGGTTGAGAGGGCAATAGAGGAGCCCCAATGCCTGCCGAGCCAACCCCATCGGAGGCAGAACGAAGCTGGGGAGAGGGCCCCTCAGCGGCAAGCCCACCTCCGAAGGGGTGCGGAGAGTAGCCCCGCGCGCTAAGCCCGAGCCAGCCGGGACCGCGAGGGGAGCAGAGCCGGGCCAACCATCTTGGGACTCCATCATGAATGACAGGCACTGGGCGGAGCGGCTCATCTGCAAATAATCATGCCTGAGGTCCAGAGGAGCTCAGTCACCTGGGAGCGGCTACGTTCTTCCGAGAGGCTTACGTGGCCCTCGCCCGAGTAAGTAATCTCGTGATCCTTGCCTTTGGATATTTGTTGAGTACTGACATGTGTCCAAATGCAGTTGGCAAACTCCCTGGGCCACAAAGGAGGTTATTAGCGGAGGAAAGACCATCATCCGGCAGGCCCAGCTAGAAGCCGAGGAGGCCCAGGCTCGGGCCGAGGCAGCCGAGGGGGTCCTGGAGGTGGCAAAGACCGAGCGAGCCGCTGAGATAGCTGAGGCCACCCGGCGGACGAAGGCCGAGGCCAACCGAGCCCGGGCGGCGCTGAACCAGCTCGAGGAAGCCAAGAGTCAGGTCGAAGCCAGGAACATCCACATCGCCGAACTAGACTCCGTCGTCCAGTCGGCCGAGGCCAGGGCCGAGCGCGCCGAGGAGGCCGAGAGGAGGGCCGCCTCGCTGGCTGAAGAGATGGAGGCGCAGGCCCAGGAAGCGGAAGCTGCCACCGAGGCTAGAGCTGCAGCGGCTGTAGAAGAGTTCCAAACCTCGGAGCGCTTCGCCGATGAGCTAGTCGAGGCCAACGCGGATGCCTACCTCCAAGGGTTCCGCGATGCTAGAGAAAGTGGCCCATGTCCTAGATCTCTCCCGCGCCTTGGACATAGAGCGGACCAAGGGTCCGAGGGGGCCCCCTCTGATGATGATCCCGCGGCCGACCATTGATTTTGTGTTGTTTTTCCCTTTTTGTACTAAGTCCGACTCAGTCGGCATTTTGTAAACACTTAGCATCAATGAAATCATTTTTAGCAATCTGCCATGTCGTATTTTAAGTCCCCGACTCGCCGACGTAGGTCCCCTGGGGGCCGCATCGACAGTAGGGTAGTGTCCCTCCCCTTACATGATCGACTTAGTTGCCGCTTAGGGCCGAACTCCCGGGAGAGCCGAAGTCTAACTCGGTTGATCCTGCCCTGGGTGAGTTTTGATGGACGTCACTTTGGAATGTCGAGGTAGACTCGGGCCTTTGAGTACCGATGGAACATCGGTCTTGGATGGCCGAGGTGGACTTGGTCCTCTGAGTACCGATGGAGCATCAGTCTTGGATTGCCGAGGTGGACTCGGGTTTCTGAGCACCGATGGGACATTGTCTTGGAACGCCGAGGTGGACTCGGTCCTCTGAGCACCGATGGAGCATCGGTCTTGGACTGTTGAGGTAGACTCGGTCCTCTGAGCACCGATGGAGCATCGGTCTTGGACCACCGAGGTGGACTCGGGCTTTTGAGCATCGATGGACATCGGTCTTGGACTGCCGAGGTAGACTCGGTCCTCTGAGCACCGATGGAGCATCGGTCTTGGACTGCCGAGGTGGACTTGGGCTTCTGAGCACCGATGGGACATCGGTCTTGGAACGCCAGGTGGACTCAGTCCTCTGAGCATCGATGGAGCATCGGTCTTGGACTGCCGAGGTAGACTCGGTCCTTTGAGCATTGATGGAGCATCGGTCTTGGACTGCCAGGTGGACTTGGGCTTCTGAGCACCGATGGGACATCGGTCTTGGAACGCCAAGGTGGACTCAGTCCTTTGAGCACCGATGGAGCATCGGTCTTGGAACACCGAGGTAGACTCGGTCCTCTGAGCACCGATGGAGCATCGGTCTTGGACTGCCGAGGTGGACTCGGTTTTGGAAGCCGATGGTACACCGGTTTCGTGCCAATGGTACATTGGTCTTTTAGTGCCAAGCTGGCCTCGGGCTTTTGGCGAGCCGGTGGTACACCGATCTTTGGTATCGATGGTACATCGGTCTTTAGTGTCGAGCTGGCCTTGGCTTTTTGGAGCCGTGGTACACCAGTCTTCGGTGCCGATGGTACATCGGTCTTTCAGAGACGACTGGCCTCGGGCCTTTTGGGAGCCGGTGGTACACCGGTCTTCGGTGCTGATGGTACATCGGTCTTTCAGTGTCGAGCTGGCCAGCTTTTTGGGAGCTGATGGTACATCGGTCTTCGGTGCCGATGGTACATCGGTCTTTTAGTGCCGAGCTGGCCTCGAACTTTTTGGGAGCCGGTGGTACACCGGTCTTCGATGCCGATGGTACATCGATCTTTCAGTGCCGAGCTGGCCTCAGGCTTTTTGGGAGCCGGTGGTACACCGGTCTTCGGTGCCGATGATACATCGATCTTTCAGTGTCGAGCTGACCTCGGGCTTTTTGGAAGCCGGTGGTACACTAGTCTTCGGTGCTAATGGTACATTGGTCTTTCAGTGCTGGTCTCGGGCTTTTTGGGAGCCAGTGGTACACCAATCTTCGATCCCGATGGTACATCAGTCTTTCAGTGCCGAGCTGGCCTCGGCTTTTTGGGAGCCGGTGGTACACCGGTCTTCGGTGCCGATGGTACATCGGTCTTTCAGTGCTGAGCTGGCCTCGAGCTTTTTGGAAGCTGATGGTACACCGGTCTTCAGTGTCGATGGTACATCGGTCTTTCAGTGCGAGCTGGCCTCGGGTTTTTTGGGAGCCGTGTTACACTGGTCTTTGGTACCGATGGTACATCGGTCTTTCAGTGCCGAGCTGGCCTCGGCTTTTTGCTGAAAAGCTGGGTTACTTGAACACATGTTTATTAATATAGTGCGGGGCGAGAGCCCGAAGGAATGCAAATGTGCTATTCAATGTAAAGAAAGGGTACTACTGATAATACCGACAGAGATTATCAGCGTTCCACATCCGCGGGAGCTGCTTCCCATCTAGTCCTTCAATTCTGTACGCTCCATGATGGAGTGCCTCGGTGACTCGGTAGGGTCCTTCCCAATTCGGTGACAGCTTGCCTCCTTCCGTCAGTTTTGAAACTTCAACCCGTCGGAGGACCAAGCCCCCCGGCAAAAAGGTCTTCGAGCGGACACAGCATTGTAATACCTGGCAGTTCGCTGTTGATAGGCTGCCATCCGGAGTCGCGCTCGATCCCACTTCTCCTCCACCAGGTCAAGGTTGGCCCGCAACTGGCTCGGGTTTCTCCTCGCTGTATGACTCTACCCGGGGGCTCGGGGCGCCTATCTCCACGGGAATGACAGCTTCGGAGCCAAAGACCAAGCTGAAGGGAGTCTCTCCGATGGGGGCTCGCGGCATTGTGTGGTATGCCCATAGCACATTGGGAATCTCCTCCACCCATCGTCCTTTGCAGTAATCTAGCAGGGCTCTACGTCCTTGAAGAATGATGCGGTTGGTTACCTCAGCTGCACCGTTGGTCTAAGGGTGCTCGACCGAGGTGAACCATTGGTGAATATCCAGCTTGGTGCAGAATCCTCGAAAGGGTGCATTGTCAAACTGCCGGCATTATCGGTGACGAGGGTATGCGGTAGCCCGAACCGGCATATTATGGACTTCCAGAAAAAGGATCTCACCTTGCCTCGGTGATCTTAGCGAGTGCCTCGGCCTCGATCCACTTGGTGAAGTGATTGATGGCTACCAACAGGAATTTGTGCTGACCAAAGGCCGAAGGAAACACCCCAAGATGTCCATACCCCACTAGGCGAAGGGCCAAGGGCTACCAGGGGTCAACTGTGACGTCGGCTGTCGCTAGATGCTAGCATGGCGTTGGCAACTATCGCACCTCTTAACGAGCTCAGCCGCATCCTTCCTCATTGTAGCCAGTAGTACATTACCGTAGGGCTTTGTATGCTAGGGCTCTCCCCCAGATGACTTCCGCATATGTCTCATGGATCTCTCGCAGGATGTAGTCAGCTTCCGTGGGGCCGATGCACTTGAGGACCGGGTACAAGAACGACCTTTGGTACAACTTTTCGTCCATCATTAGAAACTTCGGTGCCTGTCTAAGCAGTCTCGCTTCGGTTGGGTCTTTAGGGAGGGCACCATCAGGTATCGATGTAGGCATCCATCCAAAAGGGCTCCTGTTCGACTAGCAGAGCCTCCTCTGCAGCTTCAATGCTCGGGGCTTGCAGATGCTCCACGTACATCCTTCCCAAGGTCCCATCGGCTGAGGTGGCCAAGCGAGACAATGCGTCGGCCCTAGAATTCTCCCCCCAAGGAATGTAGCTAACGCGAAAGTAGAGAAACTGAGTGGCATGGGACTGCACCTTGCTTAGGTAACGGGACATGGTCAGTCTCTGGCCTCGTACTCCCCAGCGACTTGCTCGAAATGAGTTGAGAGTCTGTGAAGGCCCTCAGACACTTTGCGCCGAGCTCCCTGGCCAGCTTCATCCCTGTTAGCAAGGCTTCATACTCCACTTGATTGTTGGTGGCTGGAAAGAGAAATCAAAGGGCATACTCCACCACCTCCCCTTGGGGCTCGCAAGAATGAGTCCAGCCCCGCTCCCCTGGGAATTCGATGCACTGTCAACATAGAGGATCCATCCTTCCTCTCCTGCCTCCTCAGCCATGGGGGACTCCACGCATCCCAGGGTGTGACTCCTCCGGATGTGCCTCGGCCCAGGTGCACTCGACCGAGAAATCGGCTAACACCTGGGACTTCATTGCAGACCTCGGGCAGATGGACAGGTTGAACTCTCCCAGTTTGATGGCCCACTTTGCTAATTGATCGGAGGTGTCAGGACGGGACAAGATAGTCCGAGGGGTTGGTCCGTGAGCACCACGATTGGATGGGCTTGGAAGTAGGGTCGAAAGCGCTGAGCAGAGACGATCAGGGCAAAGATGATTTTCTCAGTCTTGGAATATCATCTCAGCATCGTGAAGTACTTTACTGGGTAGTAAATTGGCTTATGCCCCATCGGTCCATGTGAACAAGCATGGAGCTGACGGCCTCGGGGAGGCTGCAAGATACATAAAGAGCTCCTCCCCCCCCTCAGCTTGACAACAGTGGCAGAATGGATAGAAACTTCTTTAACTCCTCGAAGGCATCCTGGCACTCCTTTGTCCATTTGAATCATTGACCTTGCATAACGCCTTAAAGAAAGGCAGATACCTCTCTGCTGACTTCAATAGGAAGTAGCTCAAGGCTGCCACCCTCCCGGTCAGCGCTGCATCTCCTTCTTGTTAACCAGAGGCCTCATGTCCAGAATGGCTCGGATCTTATTGGGTTGGCCTCGATCCCTCGCTGCGTCACCATGAAGCCCAGAAACTTGCCCGCTGTAACTTCGAAGGCATAGTTACGAGGGTTCAGCCTTATCTGATACCGGTGAAGATTGCCAAAGGTCTCCACGAGGTTGGCAACATGGTTGGCAGCGGACACTCTTGGTCAGCATGTCGTCCATGTACACCTCCATGTTACGCCCGATCTGGTCCTCAAAGACCTTATTCATTAACCTCTGATAGGTGGCCCCTACGTTCTTCAACCCGAACGGCATCACCTTATAGCAATATATCCCATTCTCGGTTATAAATGAGGTGGCCTCTTCATCAGCCGGGTCCATCTTAATCTGGTTGTATCCTGAGAAGGCGTCCATGAAGCTGAGGGTCTCATGGCCAGATGTAGCATCTACTAGCTGGTCGATTCGAGGCAGTGGAAGCTATCCTTGGGGCACGCCTTATTGAGGTCGGTGAAGTCCTCACACATCCTCCAACTCCCACTGGCCTTGCGGACCATTACGATATTCGCCAACCAGTCGGGTAGTGCACCTCGCGAATGTGGCAGGTGGCCACCAACTTACGCACCTCCTCATTTATGGCCTTCTGTTGTCGGGATGAAGCTCCTTTTCTTCTGCGGACGGGTCGGCACTCTGGCTTGATGTTGAGCTGGTGGATAATCACCTCCTTGGGATGCCTAGCATGTTAGATGTCGACCACGCAAAGATGTCAGCGTTGGCTCGCAGGAAGGCGAGGAGTTGGTCACGAGTCTCCTCGAGAGTAGGGCTCCAACCTAGACCATCCTCGTCGGGTCCTCTTCTAGAGGGAAAGTCATAGGTGCTCAGCCGGCTCCCCTCTCCTCTTCGAGTCTCGGGGGTCGAGCACCTCTGGTGCAGGTGCAAGTACTACCCCCTATGGGCTGGGGGCCATGTGATAGCAAAGCGGCAGCGGGTTCTGCTCCCCCCGCATTTTCCCAACTCCCTCACTGGTTGGGAACCTCATCAGGAGCCTTTTGGTGGAGATAATAGCGTCCAGGAGGTTAAGTCTGGGCCTTCCGAGTATGGTGTTGTAGGCAAAGGGCACCCGGACCATAAAAAAGCTCATGAAGACTGTACTTTAATACGGGGGCATCCCGGATCGTGATGGAGAGAGTGATCTCTCCCTCGACTCTTACGGAGTCTCCGGTGAACCCCATCAAGGGTGTGGTGACAGGCTGGAGTGAGTCGGGAGTTAGGTTCATACGAAAAAGGCATCATAACTCAAAACATCCACCGAGCTTCCACTGTCAACTAGAATTCTTTTACAGGATGCTTAGCGATCGTCATGGACATGATGATGTTGTCATCATTTTTGTTAACCACCCCCTCTAGGTCCCTTTTTGAAAACGAAATTATAGAATCTAACCCCTCCTCCCCTCTGGCCTCTTGGGCGGGCCGCCTACCTCCCAGGATATCATCGCCACATCTTCTCAGTCAGAGCATTGTCGATCATTAGTGGCATACGCGCTGATGGGCCAGGCACGCCCGGGTTGTTCCTCTGAACGAACTTCCCTAGGTGGCCACGCTGGATGAGGTCCCCTATCGCCTTCTTCAGTTGGCGATAGTTATCGGTGTCGTGGCCGTGGTCCCGGTGGAAGCGACAGTATAAGTTCTTGTTGCGAGGGGTCTTCGGGTTCAACGGTGGAGGGCGCTGAAGGAAAGGCTCGCCCTCGATCTCAAGCAGAATATGAGATATTGGGGCAAGCAAGGGGTGAACGGACCGTCCCTTAGTGCAAGAGCCTGAGGTGGTTGTTCGGTCAGTAGAGAGGCTTGGGCCTCTTGGGACGAACTTCAGCAGGCTCAGGGCGAGCCGGCTTCTTGGTGATGCCTCCGTTGGCCTCGCACTGGAAGGAGTCAGCTTCATCGGCACGGATGTATTTTTGAGCCCGGCTCAGGAGTTTGGCGTAGGAGCTGGGCGGCTTCTTGTCGAGGGAGTACGCAAAACGGGAGGGGTGGAGCCCTCGCTTCAAGGCCAGGGTGGCCACAGAATCCTCGAGGTTGTAGACCTCGAGGGCAGCTTCTTTGAATCGAGCGACGTAGTCCCACAGGGACTCACCACTCTTCTACTGGATAAAGAAGAGACTGTCTACCACTCTAGGTATCTTCTGGCAGGCATCAAAATGGGACAAGAAGGCCCTCTCCAACTGGTAGAAGGAGTGGATACTCCGCAGCGGCAGGTGGGAGTACCAGGCCGGGCGCCTTCTTCAAAGTAGCAGGGAAGGCAACGCAGAGAAGAGAGTTGGTTGCCCCCTGGACCTGCATGAGGACTTTGTAACTCTCCAGGTGGTCCAAAGGATCGGTAGTCCCGTCGTACGGGTCCAACTGAGGGAGACGGAACCGAGCTGAGATCGGTTCCTCCATGATGCGCGGGACAGTTGTGGCCAGCTATCATAGTCCGCCTCTGACAAGCTGGTGATCCGGTGGCTGAGCTCCTCCAGCCACTGGTTGTACTCATCAAGTCGGCGCTCGGCTCGGCGAGCTATCTGGCCATCGAAGGACCCCTCCCTTGAAGATTCCGAAGAGGGGGAGGAGTGACGATAGTGAAGATGGGTACGCTTCGCCTCCTTTCCACGCCGCCGCTTTGGGAAAGCACTGATATGATGGGAAGAAGACCGGGACCTTTTGGAGGCTTCTCGGTGGTGATGCCTGGATGAAGCGCAGTGGTGACGGGCTCCTCGGATGGGAGATCTCCTCTGAAAAGAATGCTAACTGAGCTGGACCACCCCTGGGAGTGACGTGGGTGGCCCGGTTGCTACTGCAGAACTTGGACCACCACCACCAGCGACTGAACTTGCATGGTGAGGGCGGCGAGTCGATCTTCTTGAATCTGCTGCGGTGGTGGTGATGGTGGTGCCGAGATGCTGGCCTAAGGAGCAGGGAGACCGGCCATAGGTTAGCTCCCGGGCGCTGCCCCCAGCATGGCTAGTGAAGACCTCTTGCACACGAGTCATCACCATGGCTTGAGAGCTCGAGGAAAGAGAGAGTGTCGGTGACTGGTTCGAATCTTTTATCTCTCACCCCCTACCTGGCATGCCAATCTATTGATGCCAAGTCACTCTCCTTCAACATCGGGGAACAGAGATCCTCCTCCTTGAAGATTCCTGCAAGAAAGTCTCCGGAGATCGGTTGCTCTGGTGGGGACCCTCTGACGCTAACAGACAAAAGTTAACTAGCAGAAAGAGCTAGAGAACTTGAGTTCATGATCCTTCCCTTGTCATGAGTGTGGGGCTTTTATACCTGTTTGAAGGTCTTATTTCCTGCTTCTAGAAGGTTGCTGATTTCGAGGTATCATTGCCCGTAATGGTTGGAAGGCAAGGTTGATAGTGAGGGGTCATAACCGACACTGGGCATATCAGAGGTGTCCGGCTCCGCCTGTCACCTGCCAAGAGCGGCCCTATGGGTGGTAGGCGGACCTGATCGTGCTAGACGCACTGTTACGAGGCGGGGCCATGCGCTGTTGCAGTCGAGTGATAGAGCACGTGGCCGCAGCGAGCGGTTGGTGGGCCACGTGGGTGCAACAGGCGATTGGTGGGCCACGTGGGTGCAGCAGATGGTTGGGGACCATGTGAGCGTGACAGACGGTTGGTGGGCCACGTGGGTGTGTCGGAGGGCTCGAGGCAGCGAGACATGAGATCCGAGGCCGAGGACGCTAAGTCCGGGTCGAGGCCGAGGGGATGCCAAGCCCAAGGTCGAGGCCAAGGGACACTAGGTCTGAGCCGAGGCCGAGGGGGCGCCAGGTCCGAGGTCAAGGCCAAGGGGGCGCTAAGTCCGAGCCGAGGCCGAGGGGGCGCCAGGTCCGAGGCCGATGCCGAGGGGATGCCAGGTCCGAGGCCGAGGCTGATGGGATGCTAAGTCTGAGCCGAGGCCGAGGGGATGCCAGGTCTGAGGTTGAGACTGAGGGGATGCCAGGTTCGAGGCCGAGGGGATGCTAGGTCCGAGGCTGAGGCCGAGGGGATGCTAGGTCCGAGCCGAAGCCGAGGGGATGCCAGGTTCGAGGCCGAGGCCGAGGGGATGCTAGGTCCGAGGCCGAGGGGATCTTAGAGGCCGAAGGGATCTCGGAGGCTGAGGGACCTCGGAGGCTGAAGGGACCTCGGGGGCCAAGGGGACCTCGGAGCCCAAAGGGACCTCGGAGGCCGAAGGGACCTCGAAGGCCGAGGGGACGCCAGGTCCGAGGCTGAGTCCAAGGCCGAGGGGATGCCAAGTTCGAGGCCAAGGCCGAGGGGATGCCAGGTCCGAGCCGAGGCCGAGGGGACACCAGGTCCGAGGCCAAGGGGGATGCCAGGTCCGAGGCCGAAGGGATCTTGGAGGCCGAGGGGACCTCGGAGGGCCAAGGAGGGAGTTTCGTCAGTCATCTTCACCATTAACTCTAACGACGTTGGATCAGCCACATCAGTTACAATAATACTACTAAAACCATACCTCTTCCCTATATAATTGTGTGACATTCAAAAATAATTGCAAGGTCAACTGAATAAGAAATAATGATTCCTACCCAACTAGATGATGACCAATTCTATGAAAATCTGATATCAAAGTTTCAAATTCTATGAACTAGAATTAGGAACCAACACAGGAGCACTCTTAATTATTGAATTTAGCTACTACTCTCAATTCTTGAATTTACTCAGCTACCAATGGAAGTAGTTAGACCTTTTCCATCCCCTAGTGAGACATAACAATTAGCTACACCCAAACACCCATTCCTTTTGGTAACACTACAATCAAAACCCCTACATATACCATTCATCCTAAGTCTACCAATGTAGTGCTAGAATTGGTCAAATGATACTCCATCTCCTATGGCTCCTCATCCGTCATCAACCCATAGGGCTTCTACATCTTCACCCAGTGGTGGGCCTTGCTATCCCCTACCAAGGTCGTCGGCACCATTTATGTCATCCACAGCTTCACCGAAAAGTCCAACTAGTTTGTCCAATTCACTGTGGACCAACTTGCCAAGGCGAACTTCGCAATAGGTGCCCTCAAGCACTAGGACTACGGCTTCTCCAACATCCTCATCGCCCACATCTTGGGCACTAAGTTCATTGTGGATGTCTGTGTTGCCTTCTTGGATGCTTCAATGCTTGCTGCTATCCGCTAGAGCTGCCCCGCTACACAGAGCAGCTTGGTGGAGCGATCATGCTACTTATCCACCTCCATGGGATCAAAATTGACTCCCTTCTTCATCCGACACTGTTCATCGTTTGAACAGCCCCCATCATGAGCCACCATTAGCAATTTGCTGTGTGAGAACTGCCAAAGAGTCTTTGGCTAGGTCAAGAAGAAGATGCTTGGAATGACTCCAAAATAAATCTAAATTGATGCTAGGATATGTGTAACAATTGTTCCAACCTTATTCTAATTTAGAATAATTTTTCCAAAAAAATGGCTTGTCTCGTATTTAGGAGGCTTCCTCCTTGATTGACTGCCATCTTCTTTGTTTCAATATGGAATATTTATTCAAAAGAAAAAGGTTTCTTCTCATATTTAGGAGGCTTCCTACTTGATTAATTACTGTCTTCACCCTTATCCTAGTCTAGATTAATTGTTCCAAAAAGAGAGGTTTTCTCTCATATTTAAGAGGTTTTCTTCTTTATTGGTTTAGTCTCTAATAGTGTAGGATGTTAATATGTACTACCATCTATGGTATCCATAGGCAACAACACTACTTGCACATTTAACTTAGAAGATCATGTAACCCAATTGGAATATTAGATAGCATGCTTAATAAAGAAGCCATTGAGTCTACAACTTCTCTTGATCAAATGGAGGGTGATGGAGATGTGATGTATCTATTTTAGTTCTACTTACCACATCAAAAGAAGAAGAAAACTGGCACAAGAATCAAGTCTTTCATCATTATGCGGATTGTTGTGGTAGGAAAGTTTTTTTGATGATTAATGGAGGAAGTAGTATCAATGTTATAGAGATGGTAAAGAAACTTAACTTGAAGACCATACCACACCCAAAGCCCTACAAGATCCTTCAATTTAAAATTTCTACACTTCTTTTGAGCTAGAACTGTATTATCACTTTTAAATAGGGTAAAAACTATATTGATGAAGTTTGGTGTAATGTTCTTCCAATGAACGTTAACCATATCCTATTAGGTCATTCCTAAATTTATGTTAAGAATGCCATTCACCAAGGAAGAGACGACACATATAGTTTTAAAATAGGACAAATCTCACTTTGTATCCTTAGAGACAACTTTCTAGTCTTCATAATTAGAAATCTAACCAGGAAGTTGAGCATAAAGATGACCAGGAAATGAAAATTTTAAAAGAGGACATAAAAGCAACGGATGTTAATGTTTCAACTCTTGTAGGGCAAAAGTTTATTTTTGATTCAAAGAATACCAATAGGAAAGCAAAAAGAGAGAATTAGATAGCCAAATGAACCAAAGAATACAATAGTGAAGGAGAAAATACCCTTGCTTAGTACAGTTTAGGATAAATAATTTGAGTTAACTAAAAGCGTGCAAATAATGGCGTTGGCAAGTTAAGGAATGAAGTAACATATCCAAAAGAAAATCTTAATATCAAAACAATGTGAAGAAAAGGCCTTTGAAGAATAAAATAAGAGAAGGCACAGGAGCCACTCTTTGATTTACAAAGAGAAGATGGAAGCAAAGGAAGTTAGAGTTCAGATAATAGTATAGTTGCCATTGATCATGCTCTTATAGGAAAGAGAAAGAATGAATCCAAGAAAGTCTATAGAATCCCTTATTAGTTAGTTTAGTTTTCAAATCAAAGAAAAGAATTAAATCAATAGACCTCCAACAAATACAAATGTTTGAAAAATATAAACTAATATTTTCTAGAACAAACATGTCAAATAAAGTCAATATCAACCAAGCAGGTAAATTAACTAATTTTAATACAAAGAAGCAAAAAAAAAAATATCAAATAAAAGGAGAAGCATAGAATTCTTGGTTGCTATTCCATTAGAAATGATTTTATTGATAAGTGGAAAGAAAAATTTAAACCAAAGAGCAAAAGAGAGGTTAATTAAAATGATTTTCTAGCATGTAAGGAAAGCCCACATTACACTCTTGAAGATCGTACATGGATTACCTACAAATGTAACATCCTAAAAACCTTCTAATTTATTGATAATATTAATGGTAATTTTTATTTGAAATGAAAGTCGGAGGGTTTCAATGAAGTGTGGGCGTGTTGGCCATTTGATAAATGTAAAAAGAAGAAATTTTGGGGTAAATGAGTATATTTTTGAGTGCTAATGAGTTTGATTTAAGAAATTGAGAGATTTAAGTTTTAATAGGCTTAAATCATAAAAATCAAGTTTAGTTTGAGTTTTATCCTTAAGTGATGTTTTTAGTAATTAGAGTCGACTCTAATTGGAGTGGAGTCGACTCTGGCACAGTTTTAAACTTTCGGCACGCTTTAGAGTCGGCTCCTGCAGAAGGGGGAGTCAACTCTATTAGAAAATAGAAGGTTAGCATTTCTCGTATTAGAGCGACTCTAATATCTCGGAGCTGACTCTAATTTTTGCGGAGCCGACTCTAAATCTGTTGAGCCGACTCTAAGACGGCAGATTTCCTGGGTTAAATCTTGAAATTTTATATTTATTTCGTTTTAAGTCCAATTTGAGTGCGTTTGAACCGTTGGATTTCTAAAATCGAGCTCTTCAAGTTGGTGAGTCTTTTCTTAGAAATGTTATATAAAAGTATCGATTTAAAAAAATGATAATCTGGGCTATAAATCAATTAAAAAAATTGCTATATCAGGGGCAAATTGGGAAAAGGCTCGATGTCAATTGCTAATTGTGCTAAGGGCAATTTGGAAAGAAAATCTAAGGGCAAAATATCATGGTTATAAGTGAGCCACGTTTTTCAAAAAGCGTGCATTAAGAGTATTTGAGGGCAAAATAGGAAATTGGCATGCCTTAGCCCCTAAGTTACCATGACTTGGTCCCCAAGTCATTAGAGAAAAAGGGAAACGTGGGTTCAGCCAGAGAAAAGAAAGAAAGAAAGAAAGAGAAAAGAAGAGAAGAAAGAGAGGGAGGAAGAAGAAGAAAAGGAGAAAGAAAGAGGAAAGGAAAGAAAAGCTTGGGGTTTGTCTTGGCTTCAGGTAAGCTATAGCTTCCCTAGATCTTGCATGACTTTAGATTTTCTTAGACTCTTATATTTTGAGGCAATAGTAGAAGTAATCTTGAGTAGAGAAAGGATGGAAGAAAATAATGAGATATTAGAGATAGATCATATATGCATGCATGTTTCATGGGAAAACCTCGTGTGGAGGTAATCCTAATAGCTATCGTATCTGTATGTTGACGTAGGTCAAGAGGGTTATTCCAGGGAGCCGAAATACCGGAGTTGAGTACCAGTTGAGGAGTAACCTGCTAAGGTGAGTGGGTTTCTCATCTAGCAATGAGAAGTTAATTTGAGCTAGTATAATGAGATTAATACCTAGTTGTGGTATGTTATGTTTAGTAGAGTATTATGTATGTTTTAAATTTGAGAAATGAGAACCTAGTACATGATATTCTGATATGAGTTTTGAGCTTGAGTTTTAAGCATAAAAAATAAGCATGAGTTTTGAGCATGAGTTTTAAGCATAAAGACATAAGCATGAGTTTCGATGAGGGATGGTTGATGCATACATGGCATATTTGCATGATAAAACTTTACAAATGATATATGATGTATGTATCATACTGAGCATCAGGCAGCTATGGGGCTGATCACCCTTTAGACTGTACTGTAGCATGAGCATTGCACACTACTATTGAGCCGGCACCTCCTTGCGATTCGATCGTACGATGAACCCGAAATCAGGGGTGAGTGCACGCTTGACCAGGCCAGTGGGGCAGGTTGTAAGCAGCCCGTGGGGCATGAATCATAGCTCAGTGGAGCTGGTTACTATATATATAGCCCGTGGGGGCAGAGAGAAAACCCGAGGTTCCAGGGTTAAGGAACAAAGCACTTTGCCGGTGAACCGCACGGGTAAGGGGTGCTATTTGTGTGGGGATCCTATTGCTAGTCACGCACCCAATGAGAGTACACCTACAGAGGGCGACTGTAGGGTGGTACCTCAGAGGCATTACACACACAGCCCAGTAGCATGAGATTTAAAAGTATATGTTGTGATTAAAAAGGGCCAGTGGGCCAAGTAATTATCCCAAGAGGGAAGTTTACATGAGATGCCAGTGGGCAGCAGATCCCATGGGAACCTGAGAATTTAATAAAGAAAGTTTGGGCTTAGGTAAAGAATGCATATCTTCATATTGTAATGCATGGATTTTTATCTTAATGAGTTATCTTTCAGTGGAAAGTTATTGTAGAGTATTTCAGTACTGGTATATTATTTGAAGAATAAGCTACATTTTACTTTATCTGATATCATGTTAAAAATATACTTTGAGTTATACAAGCTATATATCAGCATACGGTTGAAAATGTGAGGTTATGGTTCTCTATTTCTCCATAGTTAGATGGTTATCCAGTCACTGGGACTTAGGTCTCACCCCTCTATGATTGAAATTTCTTTCAGATCAGTGAGTATTTCTGCCAGGATCACAGGATAAGCAGGACCGGACCCTTAGCTGGTGAAGCTTGCTTGGATGCAAGGGTGTATAGATGATAGCCATGTATATTGAGATAGGTGGGATGATATTTGTATATTGCATATGTGTATGTGTACAGTGAGATGTAATGATGTATCAGACCTTTTTGGATATGAATACGAGACTTATGTTTTGGAGAAAATTATGAGCATGATGTATGTACTTATGATTTTGATATCGATTGTGAATGTGATCTTGTAAACTGCCTGAGGAATGTCATGAAAAATATTATCTGAGCAGGTTGATGCTTAGTATTGATTTTAGTGATGTGCATATATAATTGAGCTGATAATAAAAAGTTTTTAACAGGATATGTTTTCGAGTGTCTGCCACTTATGATAATTATTGGGGTTCTCTAGCTCTTTATGGAGCGCTACATAAAGACTAGTAAAACTCTATCCGATTACCATAGGTGTGCAGGTGTGCTGTCGGTGGCCCTAGAGAGAAGGGGAGCTGACAAGTTTTGGTATCATAGCCCTAGGTTATTAGGTCCTAGAGGAATAAGTATGAGTATGAGTCTAGGATGATTGAATGATTATGATTATAGCTATTGAATAATGAAACTGATGTAATGAATAATGTCTTGTAGGACGATTACTACAAAGGCATCTAGAGAGATAGAGCAATCCTCAGGCAGGGATAGAAGCAGAGGTCAAGTAAACCCAGAAGGTCAGTTAGAAGAAGTCAAATTGGTAGAATGGCTTCTAGTGATTCCACTGATCCAGTATCTAATGAGGCTAGAGTGAGGGCATCTTCAGAGCAGATGCCAGAGTCTTCTTCACAGTCTACTACCCCTGTGCCAGTAGACCCATCTCGGCACAGACTCAGGGGCCTAGTATGCCAGAGCTGGTAAGCATGATTACTCAGGCTGTGGTAGCAGCTGTGGGTGCTAGTTCCAGCCTTCCAGCTATAAATTTAAAGGTTGCAAGGAATGTGGAAAGAGCCAAGAAGTTGAGGGTTCTGGAGTTCTAGGGAACTACTGATCCTATTCAGGCCAGGGCATGGCTACAGAGGATCGAGAGAGTATTTGATGTGATGGGATGCTCTGAGGAGCAGAGGCTAGGTATTGCCACCTTTTTACTGGAGGGTAAAGCCCAGAGTTGGTGGAGATCTATTTATAGCAGGCAGCCCCAGGGAGTGGAGTTGTCATGGAAAGATTTTAGAAGAGAATTTCATCAGCAATATTATTCTGAGATTTATAGGGATCAGAAGAGGAGGGATTTCCTTAGTTTGACCCAAGGGAGGATGTCTGTGGCAGATTATGAAGCCACTTTTATTAAGTTATCTCAGTTTGCTAGGGCCTTGGTGGCTGATGAGAGGGAGAGGTGTCGACTATTCCAGATGGATTGAATATCCCTTTTAAAGCCAAGATCCATATGCAGACTATAATAGTTATTCTGAGTTGGTGCAGGGAGCACTCAAAGCTGAGGAGATTGAAAAAGAATATATGAGTAGAAGGTAGGATAGAATGAAAAGAAGTTCTCCTAGTTATCCTTTGCTTCGGGAGGGACTTAGCCATTTAAGAAACCCCAGAGGACTGGACAGTTTTATTTGGTTTTAGAGCCCCTGGTGATGTGGGCAAGGGATCGTATCTGTGTCAGCATCTAGCCCAGCCCAAAGGAAGCCTTATGGGGGTGTGCCTCAGGTTGCCACCAGAGGGTGTCTGGTGATGTAGGGAGCGGGGTCGTCCTTCTGGTGGAGGGAAATATACCTCCATGTAATGTATGTGGAAACTTCATTTGGAGAGTAAGAGGGGCAATAAGGGATGTTATATTTGTGGTGATCTAGGTCACCTAAAGAGAGATTGCCCTAGGAGAGGGCAGCAGGCTGGTGGGCTTCCCCAGGGGCCAGTAGTGCCAAGGACAGCCTGGTAGAAGGGGTGATGGTGTTGCGGCTTCAGCCAGTCAGGTGGGGCCTAATGTTAATCAGCCAGGAGGGTCATCCAGTTTCAAGGGCTGAGGCCAGAGTGTTTGCCATGACCAGCAGGAGGCTCAGATTGATCCTGATGTGGTGACAGGTATGCTACCCATCGATAATCATGATGCTTATATTTTAATTGATTCTGGATCTACGCATTCATTTATCTCATGTGAGTTTGCTAAGCATCTAGTTAAAGATGTGGGCCAGTTGGGTAGCAGTTGGTAGTATCTATGCCCATAGGAGGCCTTTTATAGCAAACCAAGTGTATAAGACTGTGATATTTCTGTGGAGGGTCAGAAATTAGCAATAGATTTGATTCCTTTGAGATTGAAAGAGTTTGATGCCATTTTGGGGATGGATTGGCTATCTGTGCATAGAGCCAGAGTAGATTGCTTGGGGAAGGAGGTGATGTTACAAACTTCTGATGATAGAGAGGTCTGTTTTGTTGGTGATAGGAGGGGGTTGCCCTCAGGAGTGATTTCAGCTCTGTCAGCCAATAGAATGCTAGCAAAAGATGTGAAGCCTATTTAGCTTGTGCAGTGAGCCTAGAGGGCAATGGTTTAGAGCTGGATATCCCTGTGGTAAGGGATTTTTCAGATGTATTTCCTGAGAGCTGCAGGGTTACCTCCTGACAGAGGATTGATTTCAGTATAGATCTAGTTCAGATACCAGACCAATAGCCAGGGCACCTTATAGAATGGCTCCAGTTGAATTGAAAGAATTGAAAAGTCAGTTACAGAATTATTGGATAAAGGGTTTATTAGACCCAGTATATCGCCATGGGGTGCACCAGTGTTGTTTGTGAAGAAAAAGGATGGTACCTTGAGGTTGTGTATAGACTATAGACAGTTGAACAAGGTGACCATTAGAAACAATTATCCATTGCCAAGGATCGATGATTTGTTTGATCAGCTGCAGGGGGCAGCAGTGTTTTCAAAGATTGATCTGAGATCTGGGTATCATCAATTGAGAATAAAGAATGAGGATATATCTAAAACTGCTTTCAGGACCAGATATGGTCATTATGAGTTCTTGGTGATGCCATTTGGCTTGACAAATGCTCCAGCTGCTTTTATGGGTCTGATGAATCAAGTATTTCAGGAGTATCTAGATAAATTTGTGATAGTATTCATTGATGACATCTTGATTTATTCTAGAAGTAGTGAAGAGCATGAACAGCATCTGAGGACAGTTTTGCAGATATTAAGAGAAAAGCAATTATATGCAAAGTTTAGTAAAAGTGAATTTTGGCTGGATGAGGTAAAGTTCTTGGGACATGTAGTTTCAGCCAAAGGTATTATGGTAGATCCTCAAAAGATTGAAGCTATAGTGAATTGGGTATCACCTACCAATCAGACTGAGGTGAGGAGTTTCTTGGGGCTAGCAGGATATTATAGAAGATTTATAGAAAATTTCTCGATTTTGGCTTCTCCTATGACTAAGCTGCTTAGAAAGAATATCAAGTTTGATTGGTCTAATGAATGCCAGAAGAGTATGGATGAATTGAAAAAGAGATTAACCTCAGCCCCAATCCTAATACTCCCTGATAGTGCCAGTGATTATGTGATCTATAGTGATGCCTCATTGAAGGGTTTGGGGTGTGTTTTAATGCAGAATGGGAAAGTGGTGGCTTATATATCTAGACAGTTGAGATCCCATGAAAAGAATTACCCCACCCATGATTTGGAGTTAGCTGCTGTTATATTTGCATTGAAGGTTTGGAGGCACTACTTGTATGGAAGAAGTGCCAGATATTTACTGATCATAAGAGCTTGAAATATATTCTGACCCAGAAGGAATTGAATTTAAGGCAGAGAAGATGGATTGAATTGATTAAAGACTATGATTGCACTATTGAGTATCACCCAGGGAAAGCTAATGTTGTGGCTGATGCCTTGAGTCGAAAGTCTATGGCCACATTGGCTTCTATCAGAACCGTACAGCTACCCTTGATGATTGAGTTAAGGAGGTTAGATGCAGAGCTAGCTGTAGAAGAATCAGGAGCCTTGTTGGCTACTTTCAGAGTGAGACCCCAAATGCTAGAGAAATAAGAGAAGCTCAGTTGCTAGATCTACAGTTGCTTAAAGCTAGAGATTTAATTCAGAGTGGGTCTCAGTCAGAGTTTTCTGTTAGAGGTGATGGAGTGTTATTATTCAAGGGCAGAGTTTGTGTGCCAGCTGTGGAATCAGTGAAAGATCAGATTTTAAGGGAAGCACATAGCTCAGCTTATTCAATGCATCCAGGTAGTACTAAGATGTATAGAACTATCAAACAGAATTACTGGTGGAATGGTATGAAAAAGGAGATAGCTGAGTATGTATCTAAGTGTTTGGTGTGTCAGCAGATTAAGGCTGAACATCAGTGTCCAGCTGGAAAGCTTCAGCCTCTGTTTGTGCCAGAGTGGAAATGGGAGCATATAACTATGGATTTCGTTGTAGGACTCCCAAAGACCAGAAGGGGCAATGATG
>UESW01002834.1:0-100933 GCA_900491605.1 Calamus simplicifolius | reverse complement strand
TGATAGTGCCAGTGATTATGTGATCTATAGTGATGCCTCATTGAAGGTTTGGGGTATGTTTTAATGCAGAATAGGAAAGTGGTGGCTTATATATCTAGACAGTTGAGATCCATGAAAAGAATTACCCCACCCATGATTTGGAGTTAGCTGCTATTATATTTATTGAAGGTTTGGAGGCACTACTTGTATGGAAGAAGTGTCGGATATTTACTGATCATAAGAGCTTGAAATATATTATGACCCAAAGGAATTGAATTTAAGGCAGAGAAGATGGATTAAATTGATTAAAGATATGATTGCACCATTGAGTATCACCCAGGGAAAGCTAATGTTGTGGCTGATGCCTTAAGTCGGAAGTCTATGGCCACATTGGCTTCTATTAGAACAGTACAGCTACCCTTGATGATTGAGTTAAGGAGGTTAGATGCAGAGCTAGCTGTAGAAGAATCAAGCCTTGTTGGCTACTTTCAGAGTGAGACCCAAATGCTAGAGAAAATAAGAGAAGCTCAGTTGCTAGATCTACAGTTGCTTAAAGCTAGAGATTTAATTCAGAGTGGGTCTCAGTCAGAGTTTTCTGTTAGAGGTGATGGGGTGTTATTATTCAAGGGTAGAGTTTGTGTGCCAGTGTGGAATCAGTGAAAGATCATATTTTAAAGGAAGCACATAGCTCAGCTTATTCAATGCATCCAGGTAGTACTAAGATGTATAGAACTATCAAACAGAATTATTGGTGGAATGGTATGAAAAAGGAGATAGCTAAGTATATCTAAGTGTTTGGTGTGTCAGCAGATTAAGGCTGAACATCAGTGTCCTGCTGGCAAGCTTCAGCCTCTGTTTGTGCCAGAGTGGAAATGGAAGCATATAACTATGGATTTTGTTGTAGGACTCCCAAAGACAAGAAGGGGCAATGATGCTATATGGGTGATAGTTGATAGATTGACTAAATCCTCATTTTCTGCCTATTAAGATTGCCTTTACCTTGGATAGATTAGCAGAATTATATGCATGAAATTGTGAGTAGGCATGGTGTGCCAGTATCTATAGTATTAGATAAAGATCTAAGGTTTACATCTCAATTTTGGGCAGAATTACAGAAAACTTTGGGACTAAATTGAGGTTCAGTACAACATTCATCCCCAAACTGATAGTCAGTCAGAGAAAACCATCCAGACACTGAGGATATGCTGAGAGCTTGTGTCATGGAATTTTCTGGTAGCTGGAATGATCATCTACCTTTAGTAGAGTTTTCTTACAATAACAACTACCATTCTAGCATTGATATGGCACCATATGAGGCTTTGTATGGGAGAAAATGTAGAACTCCAGTGTGTTGGGATAAGGAGGGAGAAAGGAGGCTGTTAGGCTCCGAGTTAGTGCAGCTTACAGCAGATCAAGTTAAAATCATAAGAGCTAAATTAAAGGTAGCCCAGGATAGACAGAAGAGCTATGTAGATAAAAAGCATAGAGAGGTAAACTTTGAGGTTGGAGATAAAGTCTTTCTGAAGGTATCTCCTTGGCGAGGTATTATGAGATTTGGAAAGAAAGGCAAGTTGAGTCCCAGATATATTGGACCCTATGAAATTCTGGAAAGAATTGGGACACTAGCTTATAGATTGGCTTTACCTCCAGAGTTATCTCAGATTCATAATGTATTTCATGTATCAATGCTTAGGAGGTATGTGCTGGATTTCTCTCATGGATTCAGTCTGAGACTATAGAGTTACAGGAAGATTTATCATTTGCAACGAACCAGTGAAGATCTTGAGTAGGGAGATTAAGCAGCTACGCAGTAAAAGAATTCCATTAGTTAAGGTGCAATGGTTAAATCATCAAAAAGAGGAGGCTACATGGGAGCGAGAGGATGAGATGAGATTGAAGTACCCCCATCTATTTAAAATATATCTAGCTAAATTTCGGGAACGAAATTTCTTAAGAGGGGAAGAATTGTAACATCCTAAAAACCTTGTAATTTATTGGTAATATTAATGGCATTTTTTATTTGAAATGAAAGTCGAGGGTTTCAATGAAGTGTGGGCGTGTGTTGGCCATTTGATAAATGTAAAAAGAAGAAATTTTGGAGTAAATGAGTATATTTTGAGTGCTAACGAGTTTGATTTAAGAAATTGAGAGATTTAAGTTTTAATAGGCTTAAATCACAAGAAAAATAAAGTTTAGTTTGAGTTCTATCCTTAAGTGATGTTTTTAGTAATTAGAGTCGACTCTAATTGGAGTGGAGTCAACTCTAGCACGGTTTTAAACTTTCGGCACGCTTTAGAGTCGGCTCTTGCAGAAGGGAGAGTCGACTCTATTGAAAAAATAAAAGGTTAGCATTTTTGCCTCGTATTAGAGCCGACTCTAATATCTGCAGAGCCGACTCTAATTTTGCGGGAGCCAACTCTAAATCTGTTAGAGTCGACTCTAAGACGGTAGATTTTCTGGGTTAAATCTTGAAATTTTTATATTTATTCCATTTTAAGTCCGATTTGAGTGTTGTTTGAACCGTTGATTTCTAAAATCGAGCTCTTCAAGTTAGTAAGGTCTTTTCTTAAAATATTATATAAAAGTATCAATTTAAATAAAAAATAATAATCTGGGCTATAAATCAATTAAAAAATTTGCTATATCAGGGCAAAATTGGGAAAAGGCTTGATATCAATTACTAATTGTGCTAAGGGCAATTTGAAAAAGAAAATCTAAGGGCAAAATCCCTGGTTATAAGTGAGCCATGTGTTTTTTAAAAAGTGTGCGTTAAGAGTATTTGAGGGCAAAATAGAAAATTGGCATGCCTTAGACCCTAAGTTACCCATGACTTGTCCCCAAGTCATTAGAGAAAAAGGAAAATGTGGGTTCAGCCAGAGAAAAGAAGGAAAGAAAGAAAGAGAAAAGAAGAGAAGAAAAGAGACGAAGAGGAAGAAGAAGAAAAGGAGAAAGAAAGAGGAAAGGAAAGAAAGCTTGGGGTTTGTCTTGGCTTTAAGTAAGCCATAGCTTCCCTGATATTGCATGACTTTAAATTTTCTTAGACTCTTATATTTTGAGGCAATAGTGGAAGTAATCTTGAGTAGAGAAAGGGTGGAAGAAAATAATGAGATATTAGAGGTTAGATCATATATGCATGCATGGTTTCATGAAAAAACCTCGTGTGGAGATAATCCTAATAGCTATCGTATCTGTATGTTGACATAGGTCAAGAGGGTTATTCCCGGAAAGCCAGAATATCAGAGTTGAGTACCAGTTGAGGAGTAGCCTGCTAAGGTGAGTGGGTTTCTCATCTAGCAATGAAAAGTTAATTTGAGATAGTATAATGAGATTAATACCTAGTTGTGGTATGTTATGTTTAGTAGAGTATTATGTATATTTTAAATTTGAGAAACGAGAACCTAGTACATGATATTCTGATACATGAGTTTTGAGCTTTAGTTTTAAGCATAAAGAAATAAGCATGAGTTTTGAGCATGAGTTTTAAGCATAAAGACATAAGCAAGAGTTTCATGAGGGGATGGTTGATGCATACATGGCATATTTGCATGATAAAGCTTTAGAAATGATATATTTTGATGTATGTATCATACTGAGCATCAGGCAGCTATGGGGCTGATCACCCTTTAGACTGTGCTGTAGCATGAGCATTGCACACTACTATTGAGCCGTACCTCCTTGCGATTCAATCGTACGATGAATCCCGAAATCAGAGGTGAGTGCACGCTTGACCAGGCCAGTGGGGCAGGTTGTAAGCAGCCCATGGGAGCATGAATCATAGCTCATTGGAGCTAGTTACTATATATATAGCCCGTGGGGGCAGAGAGAAAACTCGAGGTTCCAGGTTAAGGAACAAAGCACTTTGCCAGGTGAACCGCACGGGTAAGGAGTGCTATTTGTGCGGAGATCCTGTTGCTAGTCACTCGCTCAATGAGAATACAGCTACAGAAGGGTGACTGTAGGGTGGTACCTCAGAGGCATTTCACATGCAGCCCAGTAGCATGAGATTTAAAAGTATATGTTGTGATTTAAAAGGGCCAGTGAGCCAAGTAATTATCCCAAGAGGGAAAGTTTACATGAGATGCCAGTGGGCAGGCATATCCCGATGGAAATTTGAGAATTTAATAAAGAAAATCTGGGCTATAGGTAAATAATACATATCTTCATATTGTAATACATGGGTTTTTATTCTTAATGAGTTTTCTTTCAATGGAAAGTTATTGTATAGTATTTCAGTACTAGTATATTATTTGAAGAATAAGCTACATTTTACTTTATCTGATATCATGTTAAAAATATACTTTGAGTTATACAAGCTATATAGTATCAGCATATGGTTGAAAATGTGAGGTTATGGTTCTCTATTTCTCCATAGTTAGATGGTTATCCAGTCATTGGGACTTAGGTCTTACCCCTCTATGATTGAAATTTACTTTCAGATTAATGAGTATTTCTGTCAGGATCATAGGATAAGCAGGACCAAACCCTTTACTGGTGAAGCTTGCTTGGATGCAAGGGTGTATAGATGATAGCCATGTATATTGAAATAGGGTGGGATGATATTTGTATATTGCATATATGTATGTGTACAGTGAGATGTAATGATGTATAGACCTTTTTGGATATGAATACGAGACTTATGTTTTAGAGAAAATTATGAGCATGATGTATGTACTTATGATTTTGATATTGATTATGAATGTGATCTTATAAACTTCCTAAGGAATGTCATGAAAAATATTATCTGAGCATGTTGATGCTTAGTATTAATTTGAGTGATGTGCATATATAATTGAGCTGATAATAAAAAGTTTTTAACAGGATATGTTTTTGAGTGTCTGCCACTTATGATAATTTGTTGGGGTTCTCTAGCTCTTTATGGAGCGCTACATAAAGACTAGTAAAACTCTCTCCGATTACCATAGGTATGCAGGTGTGCTGTCGGTGGCCCCAGAGAAAAGGGGGAGCTGACAACAAAGGCTTAATTTAGTTCTCTCTATAAATAATAAAGCAATCATAGGAGCTAAATTCTTCAAGCTAAAGGAAGTTGATGCAGCTTAGAAAAGCAATAAGTAAATCTCATTTAGGTAAAATAAAAAACTTTATTAGGTGTTTCTTTGAGAGTCTTATTTTTATTAATAAAAGTATTTTCTTTGGGAGTCTTTTTTATCTTATTTTTATTAAAATTGAGTGATTAATGGTCTCTTATTTTGAAAATATTTTGATTCTAGTCTAATTTCTTTTGAATCAATTTTGCTCTATGAATTTGCCCTCAGTATATCATATTAAATCAATAAATAGAGTAACAAAATTATGAAAGCTTTTTTCTTTTCTATCTTGAAGTAGTTCCTTACTTGAGTTGTACATGACCATAATTTTTTCAAAATAGATGAAGATACTAAATCAAAGATCTATAAAGAGATGATGTGAACTAGTAGTTATCTTCTGTTGCAGCTTACCCACTTGACATTAGATATCGAAGCAGTTTTCCCACATTACATTTGCTATCAAAGCTAAGTTTATCCGCATTAAGAATAGATCCAAAGGAGAATGGATCTAGAAAGAAAAGTGCATCAGAATGAGGATGCATTGGTTGGACCATTTTTGTTGTACCCTTGATATTCTAGACCTGTATTTAGAGGACAATATTATCCTCTGAGATTGACATTATATGCTTGAGTGTGATCCTTCTATGCTTCTTGGGAATGCTCCTCGGTATTTGATTTTTGGTTTCTTGGAACTACTTTAGTAGTATAGTTTTTATGGTGCCTTCTCAATGAGATCTTGTTGAAAGAAAAACTAAAACTAATTTCTATGTTTCCTTAGAAAAATCCATAAAAGCTTCAAACACCCAAAATATTTTGTCCCTTTGCATGCATATCACCCTCCCATGATAAAGAACCCCTCATATGTTATGAATGTAAGAAACCAGAGCACTTTAGATATGACTATCCTCATTAAAGAAAGCCTACAAGAAGAAGAAAAAGATATATGTTGCAACATGGAGCTATAGTGAAGAATCCTCTTCCGAGGAAGAATAAAAGAAGTTGCAAACATTTGTTTCATGGCAAAAGAAGATGATGAGGTAAGCACTGAAACTCATGACTTTACATTTGAAGAATTATTTGATGCATTTAATGAATTAGTTAGTGATTTTAAAGTTTTGAAAAAGAAAAGCAAATCTTTAAAACTAAAAATGTAAATCTTCTTAAAGAGAAAAATGAATTAGTTCTAGAAATTAAAGATTTGAAATCTGAAAAAGAAGATGTTTTGAAAGAAAAAGAATTGATTTCAAATGAAAAACCTTAATATAAAGAAAGAAGTTGATAAATATAAAAATATTATTGATAATTTACATATAGTTCTGAAAAATTAAATTTGCTATTAAGTAATCAAAAGCTGTATTTGATAAAGTTGGATTAGGTTATAGACCTAACATGAAACAAAAGTATTTAAAAAATTTCTTTAGAAAGGAACAAGATAAAAGTGATGTTTCATGTTATTGCTGTAACAAGAAAGGACATAAAGCCTATGAATGCAATTTTAGAAAAATTAATAAGAATTTAAGTATTAAAGGAAAGAAAATATGGGTTCGAAAGGAACAATCTTTATTGCTACTAACCATGAAGGACCCAAGAAAGCTTGGGTACCTAAACAGAAAGTTTGATCACTTTGCAGGAGTATCTTGCGGCCAAAAGATCAAAATGAAAGTGGTATTTTGATAGCGACTGCTCAAGGCACATGACGGGTGAGAATGAGCAATTCATCACCTTTGAAGATAAAAGAGGAGTTGTTACATTTGGAGACAATGGAAAAGGCTAAATTATGGGATTTAATAAAATTCAAATAACTCCATCCACTTTTATAGAAAATATTTTATATGTAGATGGCTTAAAATATAATTTAATTAGTATTAGTCAATTGTGTGATAATGGTTTCAAGGTTTCCTTTGAAGCTTCTATCTGCACTATTTCTAATCCCATTAACAATAGCATTATATTTACTGGAAGTAGAAATGTCAATGTATACTTAATTGATTTAGACAATTTGTCTACTAGTAATCATTGCCTAGTTGCTGATAATGCTAATGTGAATGAGATAAGATGGTTATGGCATCGTAGATTAGGTCATGCAAGCACACAGCTAATTTCAAAACTAATAAGAATGAATTTAGTTAAAGGACTTCCAAAACTAGATTTTGAAAATAACAGAATTTGTGATGCATGTCAATTTGGAAAACAAACTAGAAACTCTTTCAAATCTAAAAATATTGTTTCCACTTCTAGGCCACTAGAGCTACTTCACATGGACCTTTTTGGACCTACTAGAACCACTAGTCTAGGAGGAAAGAAATATGGTCTTGTGATAGTAGATGATTATTCTAGATTCACTTGGTATTATTTTTGGCTCACAAGGATGAGACTTTCTTGATATTTCTGAAATTCTACAAGAAAGTCACTAATGAAAAAAACAACACCATAGTATCTCTTAGAAGTGATCATGGCACAGAATTTGAAAATCATTTATTTGAAAATTTCTGCATTGAACATGACATTCATCATAATTTTTCTGCACCGAGAACACCACAACAAAATGGAGTTGTAGAAAGAAAAATAGGACTTTAGAAGACATGGCCCATACCATGCTATGTGAAAGCCAACTCCCAAAGTACTTATGGGTGGAAGCCATAAACACGGCATGTTACATCTTAAATAGAGCTTTAATTAGGCTAATCCTTAAGAAAATACCTTATGAACTATGGCATGATAGAAAACCAAATATTAGTTATTTTCATGCATTTGGTTGTAAATGTTTCATTCATAATAATGGTAAGGACAACTTAGAAAAATTTGATGCAAAATCTGATAAAGGTATATTCTTAGGATATTCAACAACTAGTAAAGCCTATAGAGTATTTAACAAAAGAAACTTAATTGTAGAAGAATCTATTCATGTAGTTTTTGATGAATCTTTAGCATCAAGTTCAGAAAAGATTGATGATGAGAAGATACAATTTTGCTAGAAAGATATATTAAAAATTAAATATAGTATCTTCAGATCATGAACAAAAGCTAAAGATGATGATTCTCCTAGGGTTGATGTTATTAATACTAATCATAATGAGGTAGATCTTTCTAGAGATTGGAGATATGCTTATAGTCATCCAAAGGAATTGATTATAGGTGATCCATCTCAAGGTGTAAGAACTAGATCACCTATGAGAAATATCAATAATCATCTTGCATTTGTATCTCAAATTGAGCCTAAAACTATTGAAGAAGCTGAAAAAGATAGTAATTGAATGTTAGCATGCAAGAGGAATTAAATCAATTTACTAGGAATAATGTATGGTCCTTAGTTGATAGACCTAAAAGGTCACTCAGTTATAGGATCTAAATGGGTATTTAGAAATAAATTAGATGAAAATGGCATAGTAATTATAAATAAAGCTAGATTAGTTGCAAAAGGATATAATCAAGAAGAAGAATTAATTTTGATGAAACTTTTACACCTGTAGCTAGATTAGAAGCAATTAGACTATTACTTGCATTTGCATGTCATATGAATATTAATTTATTTCAAATGGATGTTAAAAGTGCATTTTTAAATATATTTATAAATAAGGAAGTTTTTGTTGAACAACCATCTGGTTTTGAAGATCATGAATTTCAAATCATGTTTTTAAATTACACAAAGCACTATATGGTTTAAAACAAGCACCTAGAGCTTGGTATAATAGGTTAAGCAAATTTCTAATTGAAAATATTTTTCTAGAGAAAATGTAGACAAAACCTTATTTTTGAAAAGAAAAGACAAAGACTTATTAGTAGTACAAATATATGTAGATGATATTGTATTCGGTGCTACTAACAATCTTTTGTGTCAAGAATTTGCTAAGTTAATGCAGGGTGAATTCAAGATGAGCATGATGGGAGAACTCAACTTCTTTCTAGGACTTCAAATCAAACAAAACAAAGAGGGGATTTTCATCAACCAAACAAAGTACACAAAGGAAATTCTTAAGAAATTTGGAATGGAATCAATCAAACCTCTTGGAACACCTATGAGTCCTTCATGCAAATTGGATAAAGATAAAGATGGTAAGAAAGTTGATCAAAAGCATTATAGAGGTATGATCGGATCTCTACTTTACTTAACTGCAAGTAGACCTGATATCATGTTTGCTGTTTGTCTATGTGCCAAATTTCAATCAGAACCTAAAGATCTCACTTAATTGCTGTAAAAAGAATACTAAGATATCTAAGTGGAACTAAAAATGTAGGATTATGGTATTCTAGAGACTCAACATTAAATTTGATTGCTTATTCTGATTATGATTATGCTGAATGTAAATTAGATAGAAAAAGTACAAGTGGTGCATGTCAATTTTTAAGAAGTAACTTAATCTCTTGGTTTAGCAAAAAGCTAAATTCGGTTGCATTATCAACTGCTGAAGCAGAATATGTTGCAGCTGAAAGTTGCTGTGCTCAAATCCTTTGGAATAAGCGACAACTTGAACATTATGGCATAACACTTGATAAAACTTCTATTAGATGTGATAATACAAGTGCAATAAATTTAACTAAAAATCCAATACAACATTCACGAACTAAACATATTGAAATTAGATATCACTTTATTAGAGAACATGTAGCTAATGGTGACATTTGTCTTGATTATGTTTGTACTGAAGAACAATTAGCTGATATATTTATAAAACCCTTGAGTGAAGAAAGTTTTGTTATCTTAGAGGAGAATTATTTGTGATCCATTGGAGTAATTTTGATATACCTAAGTAATGATTATCTAGAATTCAATCAATTTCTTGAAATTTCTCTCATGATTTTAAGGACAATTCATCAAGATATTTGAATCATTTGATTTACTACATTCCAAAGATTTTATCCAAAATTTATTGATTTTCTTTTGACAAGTTTCGGATTCTTGAAACTCCTTTTTTTTTTGAAACTGTCAATGGAGTCAACACCCTAGTTTGTGGAGTTGACACCTTGTCTGTGTCACTCTCGGTCTGAGACCTGGAGCCGACACCCGCCTTAGCAGAGCCAACTCCAGTTCGAGCACTAACTATGTTAGCGACCTGGAGCCGACACCTCGCTTTGCGGGAGTCAACTCCAAGTGGTCCCAAATTGACTTATCTAGGGCAGAGCCGACTCCTCGTTCATTTCAATCGACTCCTAATTCTTCCAAACTCTCTTCGACTCTTCCCAAAACCCAAAATCCCTCAAATTAACCACTCTTTAGCTCTCAATGGCACCCAAACATAGGGGATCCGTGTTTGTGGAGTGGTGATGACTGGTAAACGGACAGTGAGGTGTCCGGCAAGGCAGCCTTCGCCAAGTTCTTCGTCCTCCTCCTCGTCATCCACACCGAGCATTGCTCCAAGCCCCTCCTCACCTCAAATCGACACCTTAGCCGGGCGAGTAATCATAATGGGCAAAAAGGTAGATTTTCATTTCTTTGAGGAAGAAGGTTTCACCATTGGGCGGCAGTTGAAAGAACTAGGTTGGGATAAGGTGTGTTCCCTTGATTTACCCGCTTACCCTGCCTTAGTCAAAGAGTTTAATTTCAATATGTTTAGAGGAGATGGAGGAATTATTAGTTCTGTAAGAGGGAAAAGGATTCATATAACCTCGGAAATTCTAGGTAATCTTTTAGGGATTCCTGTTACTGGGCTTGCTGGAAGCATTCACAGTGAGAGGTCAAATGCTTTATCAAGGATGCTAGGAAGAGAAGTTACTGAATTTGAAGAAATTAGGGCAAACCAGTTGCCTCTTGAGTTAAGATTACTTCATAATATCTATGGTCGGATTTTATTTTCCAGACCGCAGGTTTGAGTATGTCTCATAGCGAGACATTGTTGTAATGGATAGTGTTTTGACTGGTCAATGAATTAATTTGGCTGGTATGATGGTTTGGTATATGACTAAAGCCGAGAATAAGAAAAGATTCACTTTACCCTATGGTATGATATTGACTTTAGCATTTCAAAGTCAAGGTGTTGTTATTTCTGAAAATAACCCAAAAAAATTTAAGGCACACATATTACTATAGTTTAGCAACTGTGCATAGAATGGGATTTGTGAAGAAGAATGAAATTTGGGAAAGAAAAATGAAAGAGCTACTAATGTTGGAGCTACAGCACCTGGACCTTCAGTGAGACATATTTCTCCAGGACCTAGTAGCCCAGCACCTTCAGCAGCTCCTGCACCTGCTTCGAGTTCATTTGTTCAAGCTTCTACCCGTTTTTCTGATACTCAAATGGAATAATTGAAATCCTTACTTTTGAATCATAGAGAAGAGATGAAGACTGAGCTAGATATCAGATTAATGAACTTGAGAGAGACTCTCTATTCCTTCGATGAAAGGGTGAGCAAGATTGAGTCCACCCTTGGATTTTCTTCAGAATCTTTAAAGAATGATCGCATGCACATATTTGAGGAACTTAAAGAATTTGGAGGAGATTCCGAGACTTATGCAAGATGCAATGCAGAGCTTCAAGAGAAAATTGTTACTGCATCTGTGTTCTTTGATAGAAGACTAAATGAATTTATCAGAACTCAAAGTGAAGGAATGGAAAAAATTATGGAAGATTTGCAAAGAATTCTTAGAAATCATTAAATACTGTATTTTGATTTTGTTGTAATGAAGCTTTCTTTCTTACTTTTGATGTTATTAAAAGTTGATGTTAAGTTGAAAATGTTTTGATGTTTAGTTTAATGTTTTGATGTAGTTGAAGTAACATTTTGTTCAATGATATATGAAAGCACTCATGATGTAATGTTTTGATACTTTAATGAAATTCATATTTACTATAGTTGAACCTTGAGATTGAGTGACTTGAATTGAATTTTTGATTCACTTAATGTTTAAAGCATTGATTTTAATCTATATTATTTGCATCCTCTTAACCTTTTTGTTGATTACAAAAAAGGGGAGAAGTAAATGATATTGATATATGCATAATAGTTACAATTAAATGTACAAGAAGGAAAGAAGGTAATTGAATGAATCTTATTCATTAATTGGTATCAAGCCTTGAATAAACTTAATTACATGAAGTTTAAGGATAAGAAGAAAATTTTAATTTGGATATCATAGGGGGAGCTTACCTATAAGAACTTAAATTTTGATTTGAAACCTTCATGTTTAATCATGCATATACTCAATATTTTTGTCATCATCAAAAAGGGAAAGATTGTTGACCCAATTATTGATTTTGATGATTAACAAAAGACATGAGTATATTCATCTTGTTTCTGATATATTTGATAAGTGTTTTAGGCATTAAAGTTGACTAATTAATCAAAAGGAATAAAGGAATAGGTTTTTGAATCAAATTTGAAAGGAAATTATTTAAGTTCAGAACTTAGAGTCGACACCTAAACAGTTAGGAGCCGACCCCAGGGCGTATCAGAACATTTCTAAGTTTTTGGCACGGTCCGGAGTCGACACATAGAGTTTCGGAGCCGACTCCAACCTGAGATACAGAGAAGTGGTTTCTGCATTAGTTTCCAAAGCCGACACCTAGAGTTCGGGAGCCGACACCTAAAAGTTGCAGAGCCGACACCTGAGTTTTGGAGCCAACTCTAACCTGAGAATAGAGAGCATATTTTTTGGACATAGTTAGAGTCGACCTTTGGATTCCAGAGCCGACTCCGATAGCGCCGAGCCGATACTTAACTTTTTCGAAGCCAACTCCTCAATGAACTTCTTATTACTATTTTTGGACACCCATTTGGAGCCAACACATGAAAAGTTGGAGCCGACTCCAACCTGTCAGGAACAAATTTTTCAAATGTCAGAACGAATTCCAACGGTAATATTTTTCCACCTAATCTCTAACGGCTATTTTTCTTTGTGTATAGAAGCAATTCAACTGCTCTGTAACGGCTACTTTTTTCACCTAATCTTGGATTAAGAGATCTATGAAAAGGGGGAACCGTCGTTTTAAAAAAAAAGAAGAAGAGACTGAAAAATTGAAAAATCTTGTGAAAGAAAGAGAGAGAAATCAAAGAGAAAAGACTCAGAGCTCACATCAACCAATCCTAGAGAGTCAAAAGAGAAATCCAAAGCATTCAAAGTTCAAAATCGAAGGATTTTCCAAGTGAAGAAAAAGAAAACAAAAGCCATGTTTTTCCCCAACTTCTCAACTACAATTTTTGTGAAGAATCTGAGCTGAGGCCTGATTCAACCTTTCAAAGGAGAAGAGGAAAGAAGAAAAGCTCAAATCAAATTCACTTCAAACAGGCTTTTCTTACCCTTATTTATTTAATTGCATATTTGCTCATTTAAGGAGCTGTCTTGTATTGTAAACTTCATTTTCAAATTGTTGTTTACTAATTCAATCAGGGGATTGAATTAGTGGAGGTAGTATACCTCGGGACAAACTAAGGTTAGCTTGTGATTGGGTTTTGTGCTGGTAAGCCCGGAAAAACCGGCTGGGTTCATTGTAACCCCGAAAATAACAAGTTTGAGTTGTGAGCTTGTAAAACAACTTGACTGTAATCAAGTGGATTATAGTGTGGACTCAAGTGAAGCTTGGGAGTGGACGTAGGTGTTGGATACATCGAACCACTATAAAATCTTCGTGTTTATCGTGCTTTGTCTCTCTCTCTATCTCATTTATTTGTGCTTAGCATTTATCTATACTTTGCACTCAAGCTCATTCATATCAAAGCACATAGTTCTAAAAGTGTTAAAATTTTTTAAGAACCCAATTCATCCCCCTCCTCTTGAGTTGCCATCTGGGCTAACACATATGCGTATCGGTATGCATGCACATCGGCTCATGTGTATCGACACATATGGGCAGCCAATTCATCCTAGCAATATGCACTTACTGCACCGAAGGGCGGTGCAACAAGCCTTTTCCTTATGAGCTTACTAATTAATTTTAGCTGACTGAATCTGCTCAGTCCAATCCAACTCGCCAGTCTAGATCCAACTGAACAAGCCCTTCCCAATAAGTATACCTCCATTCATTATTATATATATATATATATACACGCGCTTAGCTGAAAAAATCAGCCAGATATCAGTTCAGAAGACTGAAAGCCTTCCTCTTCCTCACCGTCAGCCACCCCCCAGTCGAACACATCACCGTCTTCACCCTGGCACCCATCCTTTGTCGCCGGCGGTTCCTTCCTCTAAAGCGTGTGGAGGTGAAAGTGGCACCCAAGTCCCGGCTAAGGTGCATAGCCTTTCCAAGAAAAAGAGCACCCAAATAAAACAATTGCACTCTCATACTCTAGCAATAGCCATCACCGATCGGAACTACGAATCCTAGAGGGCAAGGGAATGGAGGGAGGAGGAAATTACCTCCAAAACTCGAGCCAAAGATGGACCGTCGCCGGTGAACTCATCACGGATTTCCTTTCCTAGAAATAGAGGCAGCAAGGAAAATCGTCTAAATGGTAGTTATCTCATCAAAATCTCTTAAATAAAACTTGCTAATTGGGTTGAGAATCAAGGGAAGAGAAGTGGTTCAAAAATCTTGGAATTACCTGAAGTTTTAGACTGGATTCAAGGTGTTGGTCACTCGGTTTAGAAGGAGACATGGCTTCTTCCTCATACAGTCGCCCGCTCCCCCGGTCCAATCTTCCACAAGCATTCCGTCGATGGCCAAGGTCAAGCCGATAAGCTTATAAGGAGTGGGGCTTAGGGCTTGGGATGAGCCCAAACCTTTGCCATACCCGAGAAGGAGACTATTTCCTCCTAGGTTCAGCTTCATCCCATCATTTTTTTTTATTAAGG
This sequence comes from Calamus simplicifolius, assembly GCA_900491605.1. NCBI lineage: Eukaryota > Viridiplantae > Streptophyta > Magnoliopsida > Arecales > Arecaceae > Calamus > Calamus simplicifolius. The sequence goes on along the minus strand of UESW01002834.1, from coordinate 86,182 downwards.
TCACGGTCTCACACCATGGGTTAAATTCTCAACTCAACTCAACTCATCTAAGCCTTTTACCAACTCCATGGGGTCAGCTACATGAATATGCTTCCTCGACTCTGCTCTATTCAGGACTAAGTCGCTATTTAAATTACAAATAGTTATATCTTTTTTAATTATTTTTACCCATGTTAGTTTAGGTTTACCTCTACCTCTATCTTTACCATTAATTGTCAAAAGATCACTCTTTCTAATTGGAGCATCTAAAGGTCTACGTTGTATATATCCAAACCGCCATAATCGATTTTCTTTCATTTTATCTTCAATTGGGGTACTCCTATCATTTCTCTTATATGTTTATTTCTAATTCCATCTTTTAAAGTTTTACCACATATCCATCTTAACATACACATTTCTGTTACACTTAATTTATTCACATGTTGTTTCAATTTTGCTTAACACTCTATTCCATATAGCATAGCTGGCCTACACTATAAGAAAAAGGATTATTTATGGCGAACTTATTAAGACAGTATATTTTCATCGTTATAGGTTCACTTATTACGGTGAAATTAAAATTATATTTATCGTAATACATATTTGTTACGGTGAAATATTTTGCCATAATATCTCTATTTATAACGGCGAAATCAATTTTTATCATTATAGATAGTATTTTATTTAAGAAAATAATTATTTTAATTCAAGTTATTATGATGAAACTAAATTTCGCCGTACTATCACTATTTATAACGACAAAATTAGATTTTGCCATTATAGATAGAATTTTTATTTAAAACAATAATTATTTTAATTCATGTTATTACAACAAAACTAAATTTCGCCATACTATCTCTATTTATAACGACGTAATCTGGTTTTACTATTATAGATATCATTTTTATTTAAAAAATTAATTATTTTAATTAAAGTTATTACGATGAAACTATATTTGTTGTACTAACGCTATCTATAACGGTGAAATCATATTTCGTTGTTATAGATAAAATTTTTATTTAAGAAAATAATTATTTAAATTCAAGTTATTATAGCAAAACTGAATTTTGCTATACTATCACTATTTATAACGGTGAAATCAGATTTCGCCGATATAGATAGAGTTTTTATTTAAAAAAATAATTATTTTAATTCACGTTATTACAGCGAAACTAGATTTCACCGTACTATCTCTATTTATAACGGCATAATCTTATTTCATCGTTATATATAGCATTTTTATTTAAAAAATTAATTATTTTAATTAAAGTTATTATGGCGAAACTATATTTTACCATACTATCACTATTTATAACGGCAAAATCATAATTCAACGTTATAGATAGAATTTTTATTTAAGAAAATAATTGTTGCCCAGATCTAACAACCCAAGAGGGGGCGTGAATTGGGTTTCTTAAAAAATTAATTGACTATCAAGTATGTGCACTTATATTCTTTCATAATTAATTATCGTGTTGTGAGGTGCGTCTAATACACAATTAATCACAGAAAAAGAAACACAATCAAACACAATGTTTATAGTGGTTCGATGCCAACCTTGCACCTACATCCACTCCCCAAGAACACCTTGGGTATTCCATTAGTCACCACTAGCCTAACTGGCTAGCAAACTTGTTTACGGGCACAAGCAATCAAGCCTTACATACTAGCCCTCCAAGCTAGTCTTCTTGTTTACGGGTATAGGGGGACCTTACAAATCAAACAGGGTAGACCTCTATCCAATCACGTTTCACAACTTTGAAACAAACCAAGGTACAAGTAATAGAATGTTTAATACAACAAATGCTCCTAGATATGAGCGGATTTAAAGCAATAAATGTACTTATCAACTGAAGAGCTAATCCCGAAGTAGCTTCTTTCTTTAATGAACGTAGCAGTACAAAGGAAGCTTTTCGAGGTGACTTTGAATGCTCTTCAATGAAGGTAGATAAGCTTGAAGACCACTTGAAGAACCAGCAATAAATGAGCTCCAATGGTTGAAAAATAATCAAAGCAAAGCTTCAACAAACCTCAAACAAATCTCTCTTTAAATGATTTTTCTCTCAATCAATATTTTTCAATCTATCTTTTTCTTTTTCTTTCTTCATTCTTTCTCTCTTTTTAAAACACTGTTCATGATCACTATTTATAACCAGAACACCAAAAATAGAGCCGTTGAGCTGAAGGAGTCTGGCCAAAAGATTCTAAGAAAACAACATTCCAAAACATAAAAACCAGAATTCCAACAATGTGAAACATAGAACCAGCCGAAAGTTTCAAAAACATGGCATTCCAATTATGTAAAATCAGCATTCTAGAAACTGGAATCAAGCAGCCAACCGAGAGATCTAAAAGGATGGCATTCCAAATCTTGAAAATCGGCATTCCAGAATTTTGAATAGAGAGCCAGTAGAGAGAGTGAAAAAGATGGCATTCCAAATTCCAGAAATTGGCATTCCAATTTTTGAATAGAGCAGCCGACAGAGAGAGTGAAAAAGATGGCATTCCAAATTCTGGAAATCGGCATTCCAGAATTACAAAATCGGTATTCCAAGATTCATTCCAAAAGAAGGCAGTCGATTGATTCAAAAAACTAGTATACCTGAAATCCCAAATTGGCATTCTAATGAAAAGGATGGCATCCCAATCTTGCTACCAAAAACCAATAGCCAGAGAGCATTTAAAAATTGGCATGCCAACATTGATCATTAGCATTCCAAAGAAAAGAATGACAGGGAACGATAGAGAGCTTTTCAAAATTGGCATTCCAAAACCATAAATTAGTATACCAAGATAAAAGACCAGGGAATCGACAATCTTCAAACACAAGGGACTAGCCATAGGATTTATCCAAACTGAATAAGCCAGTAATCCAAAAGCAACCGAAGGCAACCGAATGCAACCCAAATTTAAACCGAAGGCAGCAAAAGGCAACCGAAGGCAACCCGAATTTAAACTGAAGGAAACAGAATCTAGTATTCTAAATCAAAGATTGGTAACATGAGATTCAAGCAATTTGCATCCAATCCAAAGGCAATAGAGAATAAATATAATCCGGTGATAATAGAGTTATAAATAGGAGCTTGTAGGATAATTGAATCCAATTCAAGACAATGCAAATATAATTAATCATGAAAGTCATTTTGTCAGATAAATAGCATTATATCATGAATTACAGTGTACTTAGGATAGACAAAGTGTACTGTTCCATAATGAATAACCCGAAATTGATTTGACAGATAGATCATTTGCACAATATTAAATTGATTTGCACATAACTAAATTGATTAGTACAATATTTAATTGATTAGTACAATACTTAATTGATTAGCATAATACTTAATTGATTAGCATAATACTTAATTGTTTTGCGTTTCATCATGGGGTCAACAATCTTCCCCTTTTTGATGATAACAAAACCATTAAGAATGATAATAAATAAGTAATTCAATCAAGGCATTCCTTGCAACTCTAAAGCATAAGACAATGCGTGCCAAAATGTATGTGTAACGTGCCAAAACCTTAAATTTCAAGAACATTAAAAATATGATATTTAAAAAATACATTACATAACTCCCCCTCAAATTTTGAATCAATGGAGTTTTCAAAAAGCTTCAATTTGACTAGTGAAGTGTACGCATTCCATTTCTCCCATTCCATTTTTCAAAAACATGATGTTGAAAGTCAAAATGTGTGTTTTCTAATTTTTTTTCATGATTATGAAGTGCAAAAAGTGCTTTTAAAAATAAAATGTATGCTTTTCATAAAATCAGAATGTATGCTTTCCATTTCTTTCCCTTTTTGTCATTAATCAAAAAGAAGGTGAATGAGTTTGCATCTATCACTATATGTCTTTTCTTCAATGGAATGAATGAAGTATAGCAAGTAATGATAAACATAAAATTTTTAATATTAAGCAGATATTGTAAAGTGCAGATGAAATTAAACAAATCTTACAAACCATATAAACTAGTCAATTATAACTTACAAGCCAATACACAAATTGGTCCGCAATAGTAAGTAGCAGTTATACAATTCATACGGACATAAAAAGAAAGATAGTTTCAGAACAACATAATTCCAAAATGATAGAAATAATAAGGGCAGGAGCAGCAAAAGCAGAAGTCCAGAAGCAACATCAATCTATGATGTCAACGCGATATAATGAAGAAGATCCACAAGCACATCTGGAAGGGCAAGATGATCTCAAATGAGGGGCAGGACGGCGAGTGGGGTCTTCAACATTAGGAGACAACTGAGATATAAAAGATTGAATTTTTTGTTGCATATTGTGGCATTCATCAATGAGCTTAGAATGATTATCAAGAGCACGCTGGGCCTTGACAGTTTCCAATCTAAAGGAAGACATCTCATTACATGCAATGCTAGCACTATCCAACAAAGAGTTCACATCCTTTCTTAGCTTGCCTAGCTCAGCAAAGAAATTTAAATGTCCATCACAGTACCATAATTGAAAGCTTTTTCTTTAATGATGATCACACCGCATTGTAAATCATATAGGCTTAATTTGATTTCATTTAGAGTAGAGAGCATTGAAGATATGTGGGGAATCATGGTAGTATCAGAAGAACAAGAAGATGAATTGTTGACAGATCCACCAAGAGAAACATCAGAAATCCTATGAACCAAAGTCTCCATGTCATCAGGGTCCATTTTGGTAACCATAGGATGACTTGGTTGGAAAGGATTTGAGCGGATGGTGGAACATTGGATGGATTCGGATTAGCAGTAGGATTGTTAACAAAAGATAGATTAATATTAATGGAAGGATTGGGGTCCAAAGGCATAAAACCTTGCTCGGCAAACATGTAAGTGTAGTTTGTAGGTTGATCAGTAAACATAGAAGTAAAATTCTAAGGTACATTAGAATCAGAAGGATAATTATGATTTTCAGCAGGAACAGAAGGGTAATTCAGATGTTCAGTGAAAAATTCCTGAGGCATAGTAGGTTGCTCCCCCTGGACAAGAGCATGATTTTCTTGCAATTTTCCTTTACTCCTAGTCCAAAGGTCATCTACCTTAGCAAAACCCATACGAGTTAAGACACGTTCATTTTAAACATCATTATCGCTAAGGTGGTAGACATTCTCACCCCTAACATTAACATCGAAATGATTAAATACATAGGTAAGAAGTAGACCATAGGGTAGGGCAGCTCTAGACCTACTAACAGCCTCTCTCATCACACAAATCATTTTTCTAGGCAGGTGTAAATGAGTTTGGGTTATAACATGATACATGAATGTTAAGTTACGGTCATTCACATAATCAAAACTACCACTTCTAGAAGTAAGACAATGGGAAACAATACTATGAAGTAATCTCATTTCCGCATTCAGATCTTTAGTAAAAACACGATCAATGTTAGAAGCATCATCAATATCCAGAACAGTCTCTAATTTAAACTTTCTATCTTCAAGAGTATCGTCACCAGAATCATTACTTGAAATGTTCAAAATTTGACTCAAAGAAGTTTCATCAAATTCAATTCTGACACCCTTAATAGTTGAAGTTACTATATCATTCCCAAAAATAATATTATGATAGAAAATTTTAACAAGATCGAGATAAATGGGTAGGTTTGTCTTAAGTAAGTATTCCCATCCTTGATAAGCTAGATTTTCTCTAATGAAAATTTTTTCAGAATCTAGAAACTCAAAATCCATAATTTTTCCAAATGCTACAGATCTTCTAATCATAGATTGAAAGCTTGAAGGATTAGAGGAAGAGCACTCACTAATGCCTCAGGATAATGATCCATGCACAGATTTACCTTTCAGAGCCATAGATCCAAAGAAATCAATGGGATTTGAAGTTGAGATGAAGAAATGGAAGAGAAAAAGAGGACCGGTTGGCTTGGACTTGAAGAAATCGGTGAAGCATGGCTTGGGAAGAAAAAATTGGAAGCAAGATGAAATAAGTAGCAGCCGGTTCCTTTCTTCAACATTGGAATTCCATTTTGCAAAGTTGGTACTCCAAAATAGGAAAGTTAGGAGACCAGTTGACAAAAGATAGAATGCCAAAGTATGAAAATCGGTAGACCGATTAAAATGCCAAATAGAGATTCTGTTCATTCATTTCATCATTCAAAATAATTTGAAATTGATCCAATAAAATATTAAAAAATAAGAAGTACGAAGATCAAACAATTGTGATTCATATGACATAAAATTCATGCAATCATGATGAGTATAGATGAGTATATAAATTAAACAATCATGATGATACATTTAAATATAAGGGTCAAGCATACCAAGTTCTCTTCTAATTTCACAAAATTTTGATTCATCAAGGGGTTTTGTAAAAATGTCAGCGAGCTGCAAATCAGTGCAAACATGCTCAAGCACATATTACCATTATTAACATGATCTCTAATAAAATGATGTCTAATCTCTATATGTTTTGTCCTAAAGTGCTGAATAGGATTTTTGATTAAATTGATAGCACTAGTATTATCACATTTTATTGGAATATTTTTAAGTTTGATGCCATAATCTTCTAGTTGTTGTTTAATCCATAAGATTTGAGCGCAACAACTTCCAACCGCAATGTACTCAACCTCAGCTATGGACAGTGCCACTGAAGTTTGTTTCTTGCTAAACATGAGATTAAATTAACACCTAGGAATTGGCAAGTTCCACTAGTAGATTTTCTGTCTAATTTACAACCTGCAAAATCTAAATCAGTGTACCCTATTAAGTCTATGCTAGATTGTTTGTCATACCATAATCCTAAGTTTACTTTACCACTCAAATATTTAAATATTCTCTTAACGGCTATTAAATGAGGTTCCTTAGGGTTAGCTTGATATCTAGCGCACATGCATACATTGAATAGTATATCTGGCCTACTAGCAGTCAAATATAATAAAGATCCTATCATTCCTCTATATAATTTCAAATCAACTCTTTTATCAGTACTACAAGAGTCTAGTCTACAAGAGGAGCTCATAGGTTTACCGATATACTTAGAAGTCTCCATGCCAAATTTCTTTAATATTTCTTTGATATATTTGCTTTGGCAAATGAAGATTCCATCATCACTCTGCTTGATTTGTAGTCCAAAAAAATAGTTTAATTCTCCCATCATGCTCATCTCGAACTCTTCCTACATAAGCTTAGCAAAGTCTTGACATAGTATTTCATTAGTAGAACCGAAAATGATGTCATCAACGTAAATTTAGACAATAAGCATATCATCATTTTCTCTTTTAATAAAAAGTGTTGTATCAACATTTCTTTTAATGAATTTGTTGCTAATCAAGAATTTGCTTAATCGTTCATACCACGCTCAAGGAGCTTTCTTCAAACCATACAATGCTTTGTTCAATTTGAAAATATGGTTTGGAAACAAGTGGTTCTCAAATTCTGGTGGTTGCTTGACAAACACTTGTTTAGCAATATATCCATTTAGGAAAACACTTTTAACATCCATTTGATACAATTTAAAATTCATAAAGCATGCAAAAGCAAGTAATAATCTTATGGCTTCTAGTCTAGCAACAGAAGCATAAGTTTCATCAAAATCAATTCCCTCTTTCTGACAATAACCTTTAGCTACTAGTCTGGCTTTGTTTCTAACTATATTACCATGCTCATCTAACTTGTTTCTAAATACCCATTTAGTCCCAATAATTGATGATCATGTGGTCTATTAACTAGCGTCCATACATTATTTCTTTCGAATTGATTTAATTCTTCATGCATAGCATTTATCCATTCTATATCATCTTTAGCATCTTCAAAACATTTAGGTTCAATATGGGATACAAATGCTAAGTTATTATAAGTATCTTTAAATGAAGATCTAGTTTTAATACCATGCGAGATATCACCAATAATAAATTCCTTAGGTGATTGTGTACATACCTCCAATCCTTTTCTAGGTCATGATTACCTTGTGTTTCTTCATGATTTACCTCTTCTTGATTGGTTTGAACATTTGCATCTTCTTTTTCCTCCAAAGTAATTTCCTTCACTTGATTTTCAATTTCTCCTGCATCATCAATAGCCTTTCTCTCCCTTATTGGAAGATCATTAGTTTCATCAAAAGCAACATGAATTGACTCTTCTATTACTAAAGTATTTCTGTTGAAAACTCTGTAGGCTCTACTAGAAGAAGAGTAACCAAGAAAAATACCTTCATCATATTTTGGATCAAACTTGTCAAGATTTGATTTTCCATTATTCAATATAAAATATCGACATCCGAAAACACAAAATATGAAATGTTGGGTTTTCGATCTTTGTAAAGCTCATGAGGGGTCTTTTTCAAAATAGGTCTAATCAAGGCTTGGTTTAAAATGTAACATGAGGTGTTGATTGCTTCTGCCCAAAAGTACTTTGGGAGATTGCTCTCACACAACATGGTACGGGCCATTTCTTCCAAGGTTCGATTTTTCCTTTCTACAACTTCATTTTGTTGAGGTATTCTAGGTGCAAAAAAATTATGATTAATGCCATGCTCATTGCAAAAACTTTCAAAGGTCCACATATGTCAGTATGAATAAGCTCCAATGGTGCTTTAGCTTTCTATACATGCTCTTTTGAAAATGGCTCTCTATGTTGTTTTCCAAGTGCACATCCTTCACAAGGTTCTTCCTTGACATGTATTACTGGTAGACCATACACCATATTCTTTTGATATAAACTTCTCAAACTTTAAAAATTCAAGTGTCCAAACCTTTTGTGCCATAACCATGACTCATCATTTACTTCTATCTTCCATGCAGTATCCTTTGCATAGTGTAAAATAAGATGAAAACTTCTATTTTTCTCCATCTTGATTTTTCATAAGTTACTTTTTCATCCCTCTATCATATAACTTGCAAACATTATCTTCAAAGTGTACCATATGTTCATGCTCAATCAATTGTCCAATGCTCAAGAGATTCTGCTTCAAATCTGGAACAAGTAAAACATCATGAATAAATTTTCTTCCTTTCTTGGTATTAATTGCAATTGTATCTTTGCCTCTTGCTTGGACTAGAACACAATTTCCCAACTTCACTTGTGAAATTGAAGAACTGTCAATGTCCACAAAAATAGACTTGTCTCCTGTCATGTGATTGTTGCATCCACTGTCAAGATACCACATATTATTACTTTGCTCTTCTGTAATTTGACATGCATATAGTGTGCTTTGTTGACTTTCATTTTCTTTTGAGGAGTGTGCTTGTTCATTTGCTTTGTACCTGCAATCTTTTTGAACATATCCAAACTTTTTGCAATTATAACATTGGGGTTTGTTGACCCCAGATTGATTTTGATGATTAAAAATAATTAAGCAATTCTAAGCTTAATACAGGGAAGTTCGGTCTCTTTGCAAGTAAGTATCTTCGTGTAAAATTGATTGGTAAGAGAGTACTTCATTATATTTTTCTACCTATTAAATTTTGTTTGACTTAGATAATTTTATTGGCTTGGGAGTTAACTGGTTAGCTAACTTGTATTCATTTAGCTAGCTGGCACGACATTCAGCTAACTGATAAGCTATCTCAGTGGCTTGGCCGAGCATCATCCTCATTGAGCTAGCCGGTTAGCTCACTTGTTAGCTAGCTGAGTTCTTTCAACTAGCTAAAGTGCTCGTCACTGTTGCTGGCCGAACGTCCTCCATTTTTAGCTAGCTGGTTAGCTAGCTTGGGTTGCCTTTGAGCTAACTGGACTATTTTTTAGCTAACTATCATTTTCTATTACTTTCCTGGCCGAATGCACTTCATTTCTAGCTAACTGTTTAGCTAGCTGCTAGTTCTCTTAGCTAGCTAGAATATCTTGTTAGCTAACTGTTTTACCATGGAGCTAACTGCTTAGTTAACTATTTTTCCACAGGGATGTTCAGGTCGTGAGTTTTCAAAATTTAGTTAGCTGGAGAGCTAACTTCTCTCTCTCTCTGGCCATTTGAATTGTTTCTGTAGTTAACTGAGAGCTAGCTACCTGTTGGTTAGTTAGCTGGAGAGTTAGCTGCCTTATCCCGGACATGTGGCTGCCTTTTGCTCAGTTAGCTAGTGAGCTAACTAGCTTGGGCGATCTCTCTGCTATTTTTTCCTTAGTTAGCTAGCAAGCTAACTAAGTTGGACGGGTTCTCTGTTGCTTTTGAACTTAGTTAGCTAGTGAGCTAACTAACTCTTCTTTAGTTAGCTATTGAGCTAACTCCCATCTTCTGTATCTCCTGCAAGCCGTGAGCCTTCACTTTTAGTTAGCTGGGGAGCTAACTACCATAGCATGGCTTCTTTCCTCTGCCATTTGAATTGCTTGTTAGTTAGCTGAAGAGCTAACTATCTTGCTTACTTAGCTGCTGAGCTAACTAAGTGCTATACTTTTTCTCCTGGCCAATTTCTTTTGTTGTTAGTTAGCTGGGAAGCTAACTAGCAATTGTTTTAGTTGCCTAAGGAGCTGCCTTCTCTCTCCTCTATGCCTTCTTTGCCGTGGCATCTCTTGTGAGCTAGCTGACTAGCTAGCTGGGATTTCCTGCTTGCCTCTTGGCCGAATGCATTCAAGTCTTCAGCTACCTGGAGTTAATTCAGTCAACTGCCGCTTGAGTTCTTGAGTGTGCTCTTTCTCTCTTACTCTCTCTCTATTTCTATTTTAGCTACATTAACTTTTGGATTTTTGAATCATTACAGTTCTTCCTTCCTCAAATGGAGACCTGCATTCAATGCTTAAGGGAAACATTTTACAACGGTTATATTTTCTTCTTTTTTTATTTCCATTTGTTCCTAATGGATATCTTTTTGTTGGATTATTATAAATAGCCGTGATTAGAAGCACACCATGACAATTTTGAAAAAGAGAAATTCAAGAGGAAGAAATCCAAGAAAAGAGTTTTTATGCATATTGTTGAGTGGTTGATAAGAGAGTTGCTGTGCATTCAAGTTCATTCATTGCTCCAAAAAGTCGTCCGATCATTGAAGTTTTTCAAGCAATCAAGACTTCAGCTACTTCGACTTCGTTCATTTATTGCTGAGTTTATTGCTTCAAAAGTTGTAAAGTATTCTCTGAATATTTGCTCATTGTAGGAGCTTCTCTTTATCATTCTCTGATTATTTTGTAAAAGGGTTAGTGTTAACCCTGATTATTTTTGGCTTCCTTGTGCCTGAAACAAGAGGACTAGCCTAGGTTTGGCTAGGGGTTTTTGGCTTCCTTGTGCCGTGAAACAAGAGGACTAGCCTGGTTTGGCTAGGGGTTTTTGGCTGCCTTGTGCCGTATAAACAAGAGGGCTAGCCGGGGAAGGCTAGAGGTTGTAATCGTTGTGATACGATTAGTGAATTCCCAAAGGTTTTGGGGAGTGGATGTAGGTGCTGAGTTTGGCACCGAACCACTATAAACTTCTGTGTGTTTGTGGTTGTTGATTCTCTATTGTTATATTCTGTGCACTCCACTACACCGCTGCAAATCAAAATTAGGGTTTAAGCACATACTTGCATAGTAATTAATTTTTAATAACCCAATTCACCCCCTCTTGGGTTGCTACATCTGGGCAACAAGTGGTATCAGAGCAGAGTGCTCTTGATTCCTATAGCTTTGATTAGCTTGGAGCCAAAGATCAGTAGTAATCCCAATGAGTTCTATGTTGACTGAAGGACAATCAACTAATAGACCACCTTTGTTCAATGGAACAAATTACACATATTGGAAAGCACGAATGAAAATCTTCATTCAAGCACTAGATTATGATTTATGGGGAATCATAATTAATGGACCACACACACCCACTATTATGATTGAAAATATTAATATTGCAAAACCTGAATCTGAATGGGATGAGCAAGATAAGAAATTAGCTCAATTAAATGCTAAGGCTATGAATGTTCTTTATTGCTCTCTTGATGCAAATGAGTTTAATCGTATATCATGCAAAAAATCTGGGATAGACTTGAAGTCACCCATGAGGGTACAAATCAAGTCAAGGAATCCAAAATAAATATGCTTGTTCATAAGTATGAATTATTTAAGATGGATCCTGCTGAAAATATTACTGATATGTTTACAAGATTTACTGACATTATTAATGGATTGAAAAGTCTTGAAAAATCTTATGCTAACAGTGATCTTGTTAGAAAAATCTTAAGATCTTTACCTAGGACATGGGAAGCAAAAGTCACTGCAATTCAAGAAGCAAAAGATCTCAACACTTTATCACTTGAAGAGTTGGTCGGTTCTTTGATGACTCATGAGCTTCAGCAACGACAACATATCGATGAAGATGAATCAAAGAAGAAAAGGACCATGGCATTGAAGAGTGCAACTCAAGAAGATGAAAGTGAAGAAACCACAAGTGACAGTGAGAAAGATGATGAAATGGCACTTATTTCAAGGAAATTTAAAAAGTTCATGAAAAGAAAAAGTTTGGAAAAAGAAAATATTTTATCAAAGGAGACCATAGCAAAGATAAGGAAAAGAGTGAACCTCCAACATGCTATGAGTGCAAGAAGCCTGGACACATCAGACCAGATTGTCCACTATTAAAGAAAGGATCTAAAAGAATAAAGAAGAAGGCAATGATGGCTACTTGGAGCGACAGTGAAGCTACAAGTTCAGAAGATGAAGAGAAAACTGAAGTTGCCAATGTTTGCTTCATGGCTGATAATGATGAGGTAAGCCCTAACTTTTTAGATGACTTTACTTTTGATGAATTACATGGTGCATTTTATGAACTTATTGATGATTTTGCAAATTTAAGTTCAAAGAGCAAAGAATTAAAAAATGAAATCAAAAATCTTACTCTTGAAAAGGAAAGAATTTCAAAGGATAATGAATCATTGTTAAAGGAAAACCAAGATTTGAAAAATGAAGTGAATAAATTAAAACCAATTGTTGATAGATTTACTCTAAGCTTCAGAAAAATTAGAAATGATTTTAAATAGTCAAAGAGCTGTTTACAATAGAGCTGGTCTTGGATACAATCCTTTTGAAAGACAAAAATTTTTGAAAAATATTATGAGCATGCTGATGATTCTACTAAAATTACATGTTTTAAATGTGAAAAAATTGGACACAAAGCTTATATTTGTCAAACACAAAAGATAAGAAAATATGGGTTCCAAAAGGAACCATCTTGACTAACCCTAAAGGACCCAAGAAAGCTTGGGTACCTAAAAAAAAATTAAAATTGTGTATGCAGGTGTGTCTTGCAACCCGAGCAATTAAAAGACAATGGTACTTGGATAGCGGGTGCTCAAGACACATGACCGGTGATGAATCGCAATTCATCACTTTGGAAGCAAAAGATGGAGGTGTTGTTACTTTCGGTGATAATGGCCAAGGAAAAATAATTGGCATTGAAAAATAGGTATCACACCTCATGCTTATATTGATAATGTTTTGCTTGTGAAAGGACTGAAACATAATTTACTTAGTATTAGTCAATTATGTGACAAAGGATTTAATGTTACATTTGAATCATCCTTATGCATTGTTAAAAATCCTGCTAATGAAAACATGAAATTTGTTGGTCAAAGGCATGGTAATGTATACATTGTTAATTTAAATGATTTGCATGATCAAAATATTGATTGCCTAGTTGCTACAAACAATAAAACTGATAATAGTTGGTTATGGCATCGTAGGCTAGCTCATGCAAGCATGGATTTACTATCTAAATTAATTAAGAAGGATTTAGTACATGGTTTGCCAAAACTTGTTTTTGAAAAAGATAAGATTTGTAATGCTTGTCAATTTGGAAAACAAACCCGAGTTCTTTTAAATCAAAGAATTTAGTTTCAACCACTAGACCTTTGGAGCTCTTGCATATGGATTTATTCGGTCCTACAAGAACAACTAGTCTAGGAGGAAAAAGATACGGTTTTATTGTTATTGATGATTTCTCTCGCTTTACATGGGTTTTATTTCTATCTAGTAAAGACGAAGCATTTCCAGCATTTCAAAAATTATTTAAAAGAATTACAAAAAAAAAATTCTTCTGTTTTATCGATACGAAGTGATCATGGAAAAGAATTTGAAAATAAATCTTTTGAAGAATTTTGTAATGAAAATGGAATTGAACATAATTTTTCTGCACCAAGAACACCACAACAAAATGGAGTAGTTGAAAGAAAGAATAGAACATTAGAGGAAATGGCGCGTACCATGTTGTGTGAAAGCAATCTTCCAAAATATTTTTGGGCAGAAGCTATTAACACTGCATGTTATGTTTTAAATCGTGCATTAATCAGACCTGTTTTGAAAAAGACTCCTTATGAACTTTGGAAAGGAAGAAAACCTAATATAAGTTACTTTCATGTTTTTGGATGCCGATGTTTTGTATTAAATAATGAAAAATCAAACCTTGATAAATTTGATGCTAAGTCTGATGAAGGAATTTTTCTCGGATATTCTTTACATAGTAGAGCTTTTAGAATATTCAACAAAAAGACTTTAGTAGTTGAAGAATCAATTCATGTTATCTTTGATGAATCTAATGATCTTCCATCAAGGAAGGAAAAAGGTATAAATGATGCAGATGACATTGAAGATCAATTCAAGGACATCACACTGAAGGATAAGAATGACTCAGATACACAAGAGGTAAATGAAGAAGGGAACGCTGACCTACCTGAAGCCTCACAAGGTAATGATGAATTAGAAAGAGGATGGAGGTATGTTCTTAGTCACCCTAAAGATCAAATTATTGGTGATCCTTCTCAAGGAGTTAGAACTAGATCATCATTTAGAGATGCTTATAATAACTTAGCATTTGTATCTAAAATTGAACCTAAATGTTATGATGATGCTAAAAATGATGTTGATTGGATTAATGCCATGCATGAGGAACTTAACCAATTTGAAAGAAATAATGTTTGGACTCTTATTGAAAGACCTCATGATCATCAAATTATTGGAACTAAATGGGTTTATAGAAACAAATTAGATGAACATGGTAATATAATTAGAAATAAGGCAAGATTAGTAGCTAAGGGTTATAATCAAGAAGAGGGAATTGATTTTGATGAAACTTATGCCCCTGTTGCTAGATTAGAAGCTATTAGATTACTTCTTGCTTATGCTTGTTATGAATTTTAAATTGTATCAAATGGATGTTAAAAGCGCTTTCTTAAATGGATACATTGCTGAACAAGTTTTTGTGGAACAACCACCCGGCTTTGAAAATCACTTGTTTCCAAACCACGTTTTCAAATTAAACAAAGCTTTGTATGGTTTGAAACAAGCGCCCCGGGCATGGTATGAAAGATTAAGCAAATTCTTGATTAGTAATGATTTCATTCGAGGAACTGTGGATACAACTTTATTTATTAAAAGACAAAATAAAGATATATTAATTATTCAAATCTATGTTGATGATATCATATTTGGTGCCACTAATGATTCTTTGTGCAAAGACTTTGCTAAGCTTATGCAGGGAGAGTTCGAGATGAGTATGATGGGTGAGCTGACTACTTCCTCGGACTACAAATTAAACAAAGCAAAGATGGGATCTTCATAAGCCAATCCAAATATACCAAAGAAATGATCAAGAAGTTTGGCATGGAGACATCCAAGAGTATCGGTACCCCTATGAGCTCATCATGTAGACTTGAATCTATAATTCTGAAAAATCTGTTGATTTAAAATTATATAGAGGCATGATTGGATCATTATTATATTTAACTGCTAGTAGGCCAGATATTTTATTTAGTGTTTGCATGTGTGCTAGATATCAAGCCAATCCTAAAGAATCACACTTGCTTGCTGTTAAAAGAATATTTAAATATTTAAATGGAACAGTAAATTTAGGTATATGGTATGATAAACAATCTAGCATTGACTTAATAGGATACACTGATTCAGACTTTGCTGGATGTAAATTAGATAGGAAATCAACCACTGGAACTTGCCAGTTTCTAGGTGTTAACTTAATTTCATGGTTTAGCAAAAAGCAAACTTCAGTAGCACTGTCTACGGCCGAGGCCGAATACGTTGCAGCTGGAAGTTGCTGTGCTCAAATCTTATGGATTAAGCAACAGCTAGAAGATTATGGTATTAAACAAAAGCCATACCTATAAAATGTGATAATACAAGTGCAATCAGTTTAACTAAGAATCCTATTCAACATTCCAGAACAAAACATATTGAAATTAGACATCATTTCATTAGAGATCACGTAAATAATGAAATGTTGTTATTGAATTTTTAAATACTGAAAATCAAATTGCTGATATTTTCACTAAGCCTCTTGATGAAACAAAATTTTATGAAATCAGAAGAGAATTAGGAATGTTTGATCCAACCATTTAATGAATCAATTAATGAATTGATATGATTCATGACATCTTTTAATCAATCAATTAAAGGAACATCGTATCAAATTAATTGCTGTAAGCTTTAAGTCTTTTCTTTTTATGAAAGCCAACTTTTATTAATATCCACCAACCGGCCATTTGAAGCTTTTCATTCTTTTGATGGCAGTTAACCGACCAGGCAACCAAACAGTCACCTGGCCAGCTAACCATCAAGGATCTCCCTATATAACCTTTTCTCCAAACCAATTTCATTCAAGCGTCTCCCTCATTCAACCGATCGTCTTCTCATCTCCTCCTCTCATTCTCATCCTCCTTCTATCAATCCTTTCCTCCATTCATTCAATCTATCAATCCATCTTGAAGATAGTTGATGGCTCCCAAGAAGAAGGCAATCGCAAGAGATGACGATTGTGCTGATCTTCGCCGGAAGTCTTCTACTTCTTCATCCCATCAACTCCCTTCTTGCTTCTAAATCCTTTGCTCATGGAAGGTTAGTTGATTTTAACTTCTTAGAACAAGAAGGTTTTAAAATTGGAAAACTTTAGTTAATCAAGGTTGGGATAAGCTTTTATCTACCAAGAGACCTATTTATCCTGAGCTTATTAGGGAATTTTATGAAAACATATCCTTTTGGTAGTGGACTATCTCTTCCTTCGTGAAAAAGACTAAAATCGACCTAGACTGCAAATCGTTAGGATGTGCCCTAAATATTCCATCTAATGGTTTCTTAGAAGTCCTACCTAGTGAACGTGGATATAAAATAGGTTTAATCCTTAATATTGACGATAATGAAGCTAGTAATATTGAAACTCTAGATGCAAATATGTTATCTGTAGAAAATAGGTTATTCCACAGTATCATCGCCAAAATTCTTGCCCCTCGTGCTGGTTCGTTTAATGTTGTAAATGATAGGGACATATGTTTAATGTATGACATCTTAATAGAAGACCCTGTTGATCTACCTCAACTAATGATGACCGTAATGAAAGAATCCTGTCTAGATCTAAGGCTGCATTGCCCTACGGAATGTTTCTCACTTATATTTGAGTTTTTCAATATAAAGCTTAAGGGAGAAACTGCAGTGGCATTACGTCACTCTGACGTTTTTAATGCTCATTCACTGCACCGTATGGACTTTGCCAAACGGATGGTATTTGGTTAAAGGTTAGATCTAGAACTGGTCAGTCTAGTATGCCACCGCCAAATGTGACTCAATCCGCTTGTTCTCCTCAGAACTTCTTCAATTTTGACTTCAACCAACCGAATCCTTACCTTGCTGCTATGAATGCTGACAAAATCCTTTTCATCTGATCCACCCATATGAATGCTTTGGACCTTCTTATCGTAATGACAACCCTGCTCCTGCTCCTCTTCCTATCGTTCGTCTATGTGATGATCAAATCCGCCATATTATCAATGAATTGACCCTTGCCACTTCTAGTCGAAGCTCTGGAGACAGTGCTTCTTCTGTCAATGATCAGACTCTTGTACCACATATTTCTTCTATTTTTGAGACCATGTCTCAGTTTAAACTTACTCTTAATCAACTTGTCCATGATGTGAACATTCTCAATGGAAGAGTTTTTCATCACAATGAATCTGTCATGGACGGATCCTAAAAGAGATAAATTTCCTAAAAGGTAAGCTTGAGAATTTTGAAACTAAGGCAGAGTGGGTAGAATACCAAATGAGATCCAACGAGACCCAGACCCGGATGCAACAAACGCTGTCGACCATTGGACCGCATCTCTCAAGGCTGAGTCAACTCATGGAGACTTACATCACTCTTTCTGCCGCCTCTGCGCCTGATGCTTCTTATTCTCATCCGCACCTCTGGACTCCGCCGACACAGCCTTCCTCCGACAAGCCTGGATCTTCAAACAAGCCAAATGTTTCTCAGTGCATATTTCTTCTTCTGATGACAAAAATGATTATGTTTGACTTATGTAGTGAACGTACTTGGTATCGTTTATGTAATGCATGTTAGATGTTTTATGACTTGAAACCATGACATGTAATATTTGTATTGTCTTTACTCTATTTTGTAATGATCTGAATGACTGCTCTAATTATGTATGAATGATAACATCTCCTTGATATATTATGCTTAAATTTATTGCAAGACTCTTCAAACTTCTTTTTGATTAATGACAAAAAGGGGGAGAAGAATATTGCATACATTAAGGAATGGAGTAAAATAATAACTCCATATATTCAGGGGGAGAAAAGACACTTATTCAGATTGACAGGGGAGAAAGTAATGTTTTTCTGATTACACTCCTGTCTATTTATTAAACTTCCTATATTTGCTTCTTTCATGCTTAAGGTTTTGTCATCATCAAAAAGGGGAGATTGTTGACCCCAGATTGATTTTGATGATTACAAAACAATTAAGCAATTCTAAGCTTGATACAGGGAAGTTCGGTCGCTTTGCAAGTAAGTATCTTCGTGCAAAATTGATTGGTAAGAGAGTACTTCATTCTATTTTCCACCTGTTAAATATTTGCTTAGATAATTTTATTGGCTTGGGAGTTAACTGGTTAGCTAACTTGTTATTCCATTTAGCTAGCTGGCATGACATTCAGCTAACTGATAAGCTATCTCAGTGGCTTGGCCGAGCAATCCTCATTGAGCTAGCTTGTTAGCTAGCTGGAGTTCTTTCAGCTAGCTAAAGTGCTCGTCACTGTTGCTGGCCGAACATCCTCCATTTTTAGCTAGCTGGAGTTCTTTCAGCTAGCTAAAGTGCTCATCACTGTTGCTGGCCGAACATCCTCCATTTTTAGCTAGCTAGTTAGCTAGCTTGGGTTGCCTTTGAGCTAACTGTACTATTTTTTAGCTAACTATCGTTTCCTATTACTTTCCTGGCCGAATGCACTTCATTTCTAGCTAACTGTTTAGCTAGCTGCTGGTTCTCTTAGCTAGCTAGCATATCTTGTTAGCTAACTGTTTTACCTTGGAGCTAACTGCTTAGTTAACTATTTTTCATGTTCAGGCTGTGAGTTTTCAAAATTTAGTTAGCTGGAGAGCTAACTTCCTCTCTCTCTGCCATTTGAATTGTTTCTGTAGTTAACTGGAGAGCTAGCTACCTGTTGGTTAGTTAGCTGGAGAGTTAGCCTTATCCCGGATGTGTGGCTGCCTTTTGCTCAGTTAGCTAGTGAGCTAACTAGCTTGGGTGATCTCTCTGCTGTTTTTCTTAGTTAGCTAGCAAGCTAACTAAGTTGGACGGGTTCTCTGTTGCTTTGAACTTAGTTAGCTAGTGAGCTAACTAACTCTTCTTTAGTTAGCTATTGAGCTAACTCCTGTCTTCTGTATCTCCTGCAAGCTTGAGCCTTCACTTTTAGTTAGCTGGGAGCTAACTACCATAGCATGACTTCTTTCCTCTGCCGTTTGAATTGCTTGTTAGTTAGCTGAAGAGCTAACTATCTTTTGCTTAGTTAGCTGCTGAGCTAACTAAGTGCTCTGCACTTTTTCTCCTGGCCAATTTCTTTTGTTGTTAGTTAGCTGGAAGCTAACTAGCAATTGTTTTAGTTGCCTAAGGAGCTACCTATCTCTCTCCTCTGGACGCCTTCTTTGCCGTGGCATCTCTTGTGAGCTAGCTGACTAGCTAGCTGGGATTTCCTGCATGCTCTTGGCCGAATGCATTCAAGTCTTCAGCTACCTGGAGTTAATTCCAGTCAACTGCCGCTTGAGTTTTGAGTTGCTCTCTTTCTCTCTTACTCTCTCTCTATTTCTATTTTCAGCTATATTAACTTTTGGATTTTTGAATCATTACAGAGTTCTTCCTTCCTCAAATGGAGACCTGCATTCAATGCTTAAGGGAAACATTTTACAACGGTTATATTTTCTTCCCGTTTTTATTTCCATTTGTTCCTAATATCTAACGGATATCTTTTTGTTGGATTATTATAAATAGCTGGGATTAGAAGCACACCATGACGATTTTTGAAAAAGAGAAATTCAAGAGGAAGAAATCCAAGAAAAGAGTTTTTATGCATATTGTTGAGTGTTGATAAGAGAGTTGCTGTGCATTCAAGTTCATTCATTGCTCCAAAAAGTCATCCAGATCATTGAAGCTTTTCAAGCAATCAAGACTTCAGCTACTTCTACTTCGTTCATTTATTGCTGAGATATTGCTTCAAAAGTTGTAAAGTATTCTCTGAATATTTGCTCATTGTAGGAGCTTCTCTTTATCATTCTCTGATTATTTTGTAAAAGGGTTAGTGTTAACCCTTGATTATTTTTTGGCTTCCTTGTGCCGTGAAACAAGAGGACTAGCCTAGGTTTGGCTAGGGTTTTTGGCTTCCTTGTGCCGTGAAACAAGAGGACTAGCCTGGTTTGGCTAGGGGTTTTTGGCTGCCTTGTGCCGTATAAACAAGAGGGCTAGCCGGGGAAGGCTAGAGGTTGTAATCGTTGTGATACGATTAGTGGAATTCCCAAAGGTTTTGGGGAGTGGATGTAGGTGCTGAGTTTGGCACCGAACCACTATAAACTTTTGTGTGTTTGTGGTTGCTTGATTCTCTATTGTTATTATTCTGTGCACCCCACTACACCGCTGCAAATCAAAATTAGGGTTTAAGCACATACTTGCATAGTAATTAATTTTTAATAACCCAATTCACCCCCCTCTTGGGTTGCTACATCTGGGCAACAGGGTTTCCCCTAAACCAACAATCTTTTTCAGCATAAGAAGACCTTTTACATATATTGCACCTTTGTTGAGTGCTCTCATCAGATTGCCTTCTTGAAAAATTATTTCTTTGCATTTCTCTACCTCTTCCTTTCATATTTCTTCCTCTTCCTCCACTCTAGTTTTCACCTCTGAATGACTCTCTTTGAGTGGAGCATGACTAAATGATTCTTTTTGAGAATTTTTATCAACCATTTTGAGTTTAGATTGAAAGGCACTTTCTATTGATGATTCTTTAGGCCTAAACAATCTTTGCTCATGAGCTTCAAGAGATCCCATCAATTCATGAACACTTAATTCAGAAATATCTTTAGATTCTTCAACAATTGTAACTATTGTATCAAATTTTGGAGATAAACTAGCCAAGATTTTCTCACATATTCTTTGCTCGGTGATAGTTTCACCATAGCTCTTCATTTGATTAACAGTCTCCATAATTTTGGAGAGGTAATCCTTCAATTTTTTATTTTCTTGCATTCTCAAATTATCTAACTCTCTTCTTAGAGTTTGAAGTTTGATAGCTCTTACCTTTATGTTGCCTTGAAATTCCTCCTGCAAGATATCCCATGCCTCCTTTGATTTAGTGGCTCTAATAATTTGGAAAAAAATTTTCTCAGTTACAGCTTGTTGGATGAAGAACAAAGCTTTGGCATCCTTCTTTTTGTAGTCCTTAAGTTGCTCCTTCTGATTATTTGTTAGATTAACTGGCTCTTCATATCCGTTCTCTACTAAATCCCATACTTCTTGTGAAATAAAAAGGGTTTTCATCTTGATGCTCCAATAATCATAATTTTTCCATCAAAAATAGGGATAGAAGGTTGATTGATATTCATACCAATATTGATTGGGGTTGCCATGTATTTCACCAGCAATTTTTTTTATCACGTCCTTCTTATCGTTTTCGTTTCTCTGTTCTCTCGGCAAAAAGCCATAGCAACGTCTTCCAAACACGGCTACAGAATCGTGGCCTTTTCTTTTTCTTACTTTGAGGAGGAGGCTCAGATCTTGAGAGGTGGTGCACGCTTCTTGAGATGGAGAGGGACTTCCTAGAAAGATTTAATGGCTGCTGACTTTGTAGAACCCTCTTGACTGGCCTTAGAAACTGGAAGAAGACGGGCCTCCGTCTGGGAACGAGTTCGAGGAACTCGATCTGCCACGGAGTTCGGCTCCTCGCATGACTTGGCGAGATTCGTCAGGCATGTAGCAGTGTAGCAAGAGATCCTTAAGGCGGTGGACGCGGTGATATTCCCGGCGTTAATCGGCAGAGGCGCAGAGGCAATCATCTCTAGCGATGGATCGGTATGGTAACCTGGCTAATGCTTCCACCGATCTCCCTTCTCACGGCCTCTCGCTGAATACGATCAAGATGGAACAAAAGAGGAAGAAGGCAAGAGAAAACCATGAATCCTTTGTTCGGATTTTTTCACAACTTTGCTTTGGATCTGATGGGATTAGAGAACCAGGCTCTGATACCAATTTTTGTTGGGATTGTTTCCAACACATATTATTTTGAGAAAAGAAATCAAAGTAGAAGAAGGTTTTCTCTCAAGAGAAAATAGATCTATTATTGTTTCATTAACCACATCACCATATAAATATTGTTTCTTGTTCTACGGATAAACATAATGCCTCTTATGATCTTATCCATCTAAGGCTACCCCACCAAAGCATAAAAAGATAGGCCCATTATGTAAAAGCCTAACTCGGACTAAATAAAATAAAATACTAAAAAAAATTAACAACCATTATATTTTAACACCCTTCCCCACGAACACCAGCCGGTTCCTCTCCCCCTCCGCCATCCCTGCCACTCCCCCACTCTCCTCCCTGGATGACGATGTCATCCCCGTCTCCCCCGACCTCCCCGCCGCCGCCGCTCCCACCCCCTTCGCCGCCTTCTCCCTCCTCTGCCGCCGCTCTCTCCGCCGGACCACCCACCAGATCAGCAACAGCAGAGGGACTAGCAGCAGCAACGTGCCTCCGGCCACCGTGATCGCAATGATCGCCGCTGTGGGCAGCTTGGATGATTTCGATTCCATGGCCAGTATTCCTGCATGGAGGTTTGCATCGCTGTCAGATAGTTGAATAGTTGTTATCTATCTTCCTTGCCATCGATCGGGTGACGACTTGTCGTCTTTCTTTGAAGGGAATACTTGCTTTTCCTATGCACAGGATCTCAAGGTGGAAAGCATGTAATTCAATTTTAATATTTACATTGAATATAAATTAAAGCATATTAGCATATCTGAAATTTAAGAGTTTGTAAAAATAAGTTTAAAACAATACCTCTCGATGCGGAAGCTGTAGATGACGAACGTAGCAGATCCGATCTGCAGGGAAAAGTTCTTACTCGTGCCTTGCAAGAGCCACACGCGCCGCTCCTCTATATCACACGCATGCCTGATATATGTAGACAGGAGGTGGAATCCTAGAACAATGGAAGGGGAACTCTTCTTCCTAAGAAGAGACAATCTCTTCTTGATTGAACTTCTTCTGACTTTCTGTGATTGCAGACGATCAGCTTTCACAGAAAAAAACTCTGCCAATTTTTTTCTCTACTATGTTCCCCTTTCTGCTTCATATTTTTATAAACACCATAACGTTTACGATCGTATTCTCCTAAAAATCTTTTTTCATCGTAATCCTTTCGCAAAGGATCCGATCAGATAAGATAGGATCTTATCCTTTTGTAAAACACTTCCAAAAAAATTTTAGAATTTGATTTTTTTTATGTAGGCTTGAAGAGCTCGTCGAGAGCTTTCCAACGCACCTATTTCGAAATCGAAGTTCAAACGAAGAAGATATGAGCCGATAAAGATCAGAAGCAAAAAATCACCGTCGCACAAATCTTGACGCACACGTGGCGTGCGCATGGCGCATCACGTGTCGCGATCAAGAGTCTGCCTGACAGCAGAGGGTGGCGCATGTTAGCCCCCTGCTAACATGCACTAGAGATACTTTAATTAATTAATTTTTTAAAACACAGAATTGATCCAATCAATTCCATTTGAAGTCCAAATTCAAATCCGAAAGAAGCTACTCGTAGCTCTTGAACCATACTTCGCATTGGGCCTATCCGAGCTCCAATCCGAAGTGATTTATGAATTCAAAATTTATAAATAAACTTTCAGAGGCTCTATTGGATATCTGGATCGAACCACTTCGAACCCGGATCCAAACCACTCTGTTGTCAGACCAACCATTGGTTCATGGTTCAAATTAACTTCATACCAGATTCATATCATATCCCAAAATTCTATTTGAGTTACTGACTAACTCAAATCACCCTCGAAGTAGGTGGTGCCGCTAATGCCTAGTGCTAGCTAGACATAGCCAGTGCTGCTAATGCCTAGAACATAGCCAGAACGAACCCCGTATGACCCATCTGATTGAGTCCCACTCAAATCAGTGATCACGCCTGCGTACAAGTCATCCGACTATGTGCGTGACTCCATAGGTTCGAACCTAAGCCAATAGCATAGGAACGCTTCCTATACTAATCGATGTGACCATCTAGCCATGGTTCCCGATGTCCGGATAGATCAAATTTACACAAGGCAACATTCAGGAACCCAGGCTATGATTGCCGCATAATTCATCCCCTTGTCCTAGTACTCAGGGCGAATACGGAGTTAACTGCCAACTCCGAGTAAATCACCCAAGTATGTTTCAATGCAATGAATCTTGTGACACCTCACAAAGATTACCTTGGCCAAGGTTTTGCTAAATTGAAACATAGTTCGAGCACTCTCTCTAACACTTAGAGTGGACAATCCCATCTTGACTCATCACTGACCCAATAAGTACTTGACTGCACCCAGCAACCTTCGTCACCGGATTAGAAATCCGGTGGTCCAGTGCCTAAGTACAGTGAGTTGCTTATCAAGTCAACATGATAGTCTCATGTCAAAGGGACACTTATACCCATTGCCTTTCTGTGAGTTGCTCCATGGCAGTTGAGCACTCAGCAAAGATGAGTCACTGTTCAGTGAATGTACTCTACACTCACCCGCATGTCATACCAGTGTTATACACTCCTTGGTTTAAGAGAACAAACCAACCCATATGGCACACAACGACCTACACTTGATTACGTCGTCGTCCTAGGTAACAACGTATCATTTGGCCACGAACAGATTTAAGAGTTACTCAACAATTCCTCCATTGTCGAATACATATAACTCTAAGGACTACAATATGTTAGAATTCTATTGGAAGAAGTAAACTATATATTGTACTGCCAAAATTGACTTTTATTTATTGAATAAATCATGTACATATACATTAACTCATAACCGTTTACAAGCTAGACGATTGGCTGTAGGACACATTTCCTAACATTCTTATCACAACTTCCGAGTCACTTTTCCTATCTTTTATATATGCAAGTAAATAGTAGGAAATAATGAATGGTTAAATTGAACAGGTGCTACCTAACGCATGGGTCCAAGTCCATCACTATGCCAAGTCATAGCCATAAGATGGTCATCTCCGCCAAGCTATGATGAGTTTGAACGACCATGCATGCTCCACATCGACTTTTAGAAATGTCCTGATTTAGCTGACAAGTTCCTCGTCTCATCTCGATAGATATATATATATATATATATATATATCTTTCTTTCTTTTTCTTTCTTTCTTTCTTTCTTTCTTGTGGATTGGATCGGAAGAAGGTAGAAAGATGCTGCAGAACATTTTCGATGCCATTATGAGATGGAGGGTGGACTCCTTCTGGATATTGTAATCAACCAATGTATGGCCATCCTCTGCTGCCAGCAAAGATGAGCCTCTACTGACTACAACATCCAGAAGAAGTCCTCCCTACACCTAGTTTCTATCAAGGATGGTGGTGAGAATTTCTGTTGGCCTAGGCTGGGTTTTCGGGCAATGAGAATGGCCTCGGACACGGTGGAGTTGGAGAAGGCAAAGTTGCTGGCTGGAGCACATAAACCTCCGGAGGTTTGAAGTTGATGGGAGCATGTGATGAATGGGAGTTGGAGGGTGACCAGAGATAAATGCTCCCATCACATGCTCCCATCAACTTTAAACCTCTGAAGGTTTATGTACTCTAGCCAGTGACTTTACCTTCTACAACTCCACTGTGTCCGAGTCATTCTCATTGCCTAAAAACCCCAGCCTAGCCCCACAGAAATCCTCACCACCATCCTCAACAGAAACTAGGTGCAGGGAAGACTTCTTCTAGATGTTGTAGTCAACAGAGGCTCATTGTTGCCGGCAAGCAGAGGATGGCCATACATTGGCTGATTACAATATCGAGAAGGAGTCCACCCTCCATCTCATAATGGCATCGAAAATGTTCTGCAGCATCTTTCTACCTTCTTCCAATCCGATCCATAAGAAAGAAAGAAAGAAATATATATATATATCGAGATGAGACGAGGAACTTGTCAGCTAAACCAGGACATTTCTAAATGTTGACGTGGAGCATGCACGGTCGTTCAAACTCATCATAGCTTGGCGGAGATGACCATCTTATGGCTATGACTTGGCATAGTGATGGACTTGGACCCATGCGTTAGGTAGCACCTGTTCAATTTAACCATTCATTATTTCCTACCATTTACTTGCATATGTAAAAGATAGGAAGAGTGACTCGGAAGCTGTGATAAGAAGACGACAAGACCTCACCCGATCTATGAAATATTTATACACAGTATTGCCATAGGTGAGATTTTTGCACTTCTAACCATTTTAAACAAGAGCGGTTGCCTATTACTTATCTTGTCCTTAGCTTTGATCATTCATATCTCTATAAAGAGCTCAATATCCTTGAATGATCCATTTGAAAAGAGGCTTTCAAGTTGAAAGAGCTTTCCCTCTTTGATGGTTATTATCATACATTTCTTACCTCTATTCCATCGACTCTCTATGCACATTAGATGTTAATTTGTTTTATGGGCCGTGCCAGAACGGCCCTTCTGGGCCATTTTGGGGGCTATGCCATGTGGCACGGCCCACAAGGGCCATGCCATAGCACGGTTGGTGCCTAGGCGCACAGGCACCGGCTGGTACCTAGGCATCAGCCAGCTGATCCAAGCCATGATCCCGATCGGCGATGATCCAATGGCTGCGATCGATCCAAGCCACGATCCCGATCGGCGATGATCGATCCGATGGTTGCGATCCATCCATCGGAGATGATTCGACGGTTGCGATCGATCCAAGCCATGATCTCGATCAGTGATGATCGATCGGATCGTTGCGATCGATCCGATCGGAGACGATCCAACAGTTGCGATCGATCCAAGCCATGATCCCGATCGGGGATGATCGATCTGACAGTTGCGATCCATCCGATCGGCGATGATTCGACGGTTGCGATCGATCCAAGCTATGATCCCGATCGGCGATGATCGATCGACCGTTGCGATCAATCCGATCGGAGACGATTCGACGGTTGCGATCGATCCAAGCCATGATCCCAATCGGCGATGATCGATCCGACTATTGCGATCCATCCGATCGAAGATAATCCGACGATTGCGATCGATCCATGCCATGATCCCGATTGGCGATGATCGATTCGACGGTTGCGATCCATCCGATCGATAATGATCCGACGGTTGCGATCGATCCAAGCCATGATCCCAATTAGGGATGATCGATTCGATGGTTGCGATCCATCCGATCGGCAATGATCCGACGGTTGCGATCGATCCAAGCCATGATCCCGATCGGCGATGATCAATCCAACAGTTGTGATCCATCCGATCAAAGATGATCCAACGGATGTGATCGATCCAAGCCATGATCCCGATCGACGATGATCGATCAGACAGTTGCGATCGATCCAAGCCATGATCCCGATCAGCGATGATCGATCCGATGGTTGTGATCCATCCGATCGGCGATGATCCGATGGTTGCGATCAATCCAAGCCACGATCCCGATCGGCGAAGATCGATCCGATGGTTGTGATCCATCCGATCGGAGATGATTCGACGGTTGCAATCGATCCAAGCCATGATCCCGATCGATGATGATCGATTAGACCGTTGTGATCGATCCGATCGGAGACGATCCGACGGTTGCGATCGATCCAAGCCATGATCCCGATCGGGGATGATTGATCCAACGGTTGCGATCTATCCCATCGATGATGATCCGATGGTTGCGATCGATCCAAGCTATGATCCCGATCGGCGATGATCGATCGAACCATTGCGATCAATCCGATCGGAGATGATCCGACGGTTGCGATTGATCCAAGCCATGATCCCAATCGGCGATGATCGATCCAACGGTTGCGATCCATCCGATCGGAGACGATCTGATGGTTGCGATCGATCCAAGCCATGATCTCGATCGGCGATGATCAATCCAATAGTTGTGATCCATCCGATCGAAGATGATCCAACGGTTGCGATCGATGCAAGCCATGATCTCGATCGGCGATGATCGATCGAACAGTTGTGATCAATCCGATCAGAGACAATCCGATGATTGCGATCGATCCAAGCCATGATCTCGATCGGTGATGATCGATCCGACGGTTGCGATCCATCCGATCGGCGATGATCCGATGGTTGCGATCGATCCAAGCCACGATCCCGATCGGCAATGATCGATTTGGTGGTTGCGATCCATCCGATCGGAGATGATCCGACGGTTGCGATCGATCCAGGCCATGATTCCGATCAAGGATGATCGATCCGACGGTTGCGATCCATCCGATCGGCGATGATCCGATGGTTGCGATCGATCCAAGCCATGATCCCGATCGGCGATGATCAATCCAACTTGTGATCCATCCGATCGAAGATGATCCGATGTTGCAATCGATCCAAGCCATGATCCCATCGGCGATGATCGATCGGACAGTTGCGATTAATCCGATCGGAGACGATCCGATGGTTGCGATTGATCCAAGCCATGATCCCGATCAGCGATGATCGATCCGACGGTTGCGATCCATCTGATCGGAGATGATCCGACGGTTGCGATCGATCCAAGCCATGATCTCAATCGGGTTGATCAATCGACGGTTGCGATCTATCCCATCGGCTATGATCCTGATCGGCGATGATCGATCGGACCGTTGCGATCAATTCGATCGGAGACGATCCGATGGTTGCGATCGATCCAAGCCATGATCCCGATCGGTGATGATCGATTCGATGGTTGCGATCCATCCGATCGGAGACGATCCGATGATTGCGATCGATCCAAGCCATGATTCAGATCGGGGATGATCGATCTGATGGTTGCGATCAATTCAAGCTATGATCCCGATTGGCGATGATCGATCGGACCGTTGCGATCAATCCGATCGAAGACGATCCAATGGTTGCGATCGATCCAAGCCATGATCTCGATCGGCGATGATCGATCCGATGATTGTGATCCATCCGATCGGAGATGATCCGACGGTTGCGATCGATCCATGCCATGATCCCGATCGGCGATGATCGATCCGACGGTTGTGCAATCCATCCGATCGGCGATGATCCACGGTAGGGGTCTATGCCAAACTCCCCACCATTAGGGTGGCTTTATATTAATAAAATTTCTTTATTCTTAATAATTTTTAATTTATCAAAAAAATATTTTTTTTTACGAATTTTTTTTATTTGAGCCGTGCACGGGCCAGGCCCCAGGTAGGCCATGCCTGGCACGGCCCAGGCCCAAGCACGGCCCACACGGCAGGCTGGCCCGGGCCCGTCATGGGCCGTGCCGTACTGGGCCAACAGAAAAAACCATATGATGATCTTGTTTCTTGATTTTTTATATGTTTATTAATCTTTTTTAATAAAGATTGCTTTTATGATTGATTTTTTGGCATAAATTTGAATTGATTCTTTGATATTTTTATAGTATATGCATACATATAATATTTTTAAGTCTAATCTAGTTGTGCTTGATCTAGGAATTATTTATTTTTCATTCAATGAAATTAGTTTTCAATCTAGATTGCTAATTCAAGCTTTGATCAGTTAGACTTGGACTAGGTTTGGACTGAGTTTTGATATATATATATATATATATATATATATATATATATATATATATATATATATATATCAAAATATGAGCCAAGCCTAACCTATTCATATCATTTATTATAAATATTGATATCAAAATATTACATATTTTCTGAAAAAAGAGAAGAAAATAAATGTTGCCCTAATCCTAATGAATTCGTTGGAGCATGCCTGCCCGTGAGAAATGGATTAGGGCCCCATCCGAGAGCCATCAGATGGATTCCATACCTTGAGTGGCTCTGCTCCAATCAAAACCTTATCACATACAAATTGACCAGTGGAGAAAGAGCCACACGTACCTCGGTGGTCGCTCCCAGTCCCAGCTCTTCACGCGCCCCTTTGCCACCAGAAATTGTTTTCCTCTGTTAAAGAAAACCAAAGCAAGTCTCATCGAACTTCTTCCCTCTCTCTCTCTCTCTCTCTCTCTCTCTCTGGGGGAGAGTCGGGAAAAAAAAAAAATTGCTTGTCCAAGATCAGCTCCTTGACGTGCCTCTCGAGAGCAGAGCGGAGCCAGACGCCGACCATGGCCAAATGCTTGGCACGTTCGTAGAAGTTGAAGCAGCGGCGGAATCGCTGAAGAGGCTCGGGCTGGCGGAGAATCAAGCAGCCATTGACGAAGTCGAGGAACCTCTGCCTGGCCTGGCGGATGCGATGGGGCTGTCGGCTGAAGCTTTCGGGAAGGAATTGGAGGTCCAGATGGGAAACTCGAGTCCAGAGGTACTGCCATCTATCTCTTGGACAGCACGCTGGTCTTGATCACTTCGACGGTGGGCAGAAAAGAGAGGATGACGAGGAGAAGGGACTCTGGAAGGGAAGAGATGCGGACCTCGCAAGCTCCCGGCCCGGCCGGCCGCATGCCCTCTTCTTGGGTGACCCACCGGTCATGGCGGCGTTCGCAGAAGAGCTGCTCCCCTCCGCTTCCATGGTTGATTCGATCGAGCTTTGCTTCGGCGTACGACACGACCTCTGATGGCGGATTAATTATAGAGCGAGCTTAGGAAATGTTGAGAGGCTAATGGAGTTGAGAGCGTAAATTTTACTGGCTTTATGCCGGCTCTCCTGTCGTAAGTTGTAACCAGGGGCGGGCATAACCGGAGGGCTGTTGGTGCCCATAGATTAGCATAAACCTAGACCAGGTGCGGTGTATCGTTTGCCGCGCACACTGGATCGTTTGATGGTTCAGCGCATTGTTAGCCCCACGATCATGCATAAAGATGCGCGCGTGAAGGCCTGTGCGCGGGATTCAAATGGTTCAATGAATTTTGAGCCGCTTTTCCTATCCAGCAGAATCTGAGCAAATCAATGTAAACAAGGAAAGATTGTTCATTTCGAATGAAGTCGGCATCGACTGCCGAGCTGAAATAATTGCAGACTTTTTATAAAAGTGAAACCGGTTATTGGTTTCTAACCTCACATCCAAAGATGTACAGGTGCAATGCATACGTGGGAATAGCAAACAACCATTATGATGAGCTGCAGATTTTTTTCCCCCTAATTATATAAAAATATTGGACTTCTAATTTTCATTATTTTTCTATCTAAGCTGCTATAATTTAATAGTTCAAGTAATTTGGATATTCATTAGCCGATAATTGAACTCCCAACGTAGGATAATAAACCTTTATTTTTTCTATCTCACAATTGGAGATAAAAATCTTCAGCCTGATGAATTGAAATAACTTAAATACATTATCAAAATTGGCATACTTCTCTCAGAGAGCATAGAACATGTCGGTAAATAATCCCATGCAGGCTTTCATATAAGAACTGAATCCTGAGATGAATAGAAAGCTTTTAGATCCATGCAGTATCCATTGTACACTGAGGCTGCAGCCTATAAGCCTTCATAAGGTCTCTGGTAGGAGCCCTAAACAGACAAGATCTCTGCCATAAACCTAGTGTCAGATGTGTGCCCCGAAATGAGCGAAATAGAGAGAATCCGGCGAGATAGCTGCTCACCAAATAATCGGGTCATCATGAGGGTGTACCATGAAGCGAAATCCTGAGAGATCATATCAGTAACCCTCATACTGCTAGGAACATCAGTGCTAATGAAGGTAGGCTATCGTGAGAGAGGAAGATCAACAATCTATATCCTGGACAACATCAATCGATGATCTATCTCCAATCATCCACGAAATATTACTCAGGATAGTCGATGCACGTCGACAAACCTCCTTCCAGAAGAAAGAATGATCACGAGAAGGCTGACAATCACCATAACTAACACGCATAAAAGAGCTCAATAAACAGTGTGGATCAAGTAGGAACCGCAAAGCATGCCTGACAATCAGAGTTTCTCTCCTTACGATCAGAGACTAAATTACAAGTTCCCTTTCAGAGATCAGCATGCAAACAGTATCCCATGCCTGCAAGTGAATACCATGGCCATCCTGATTCTAAACCATCTTTATTGCTAGAATCATTACGGTATATACTCGCATGTATTAGATTTTGCACCAGTTGTCCGAGTGTAAGCATGCCAGGTTTATTGGATCAGCTTGAATTGGATCAGCCCCGGTTTCTGCAAGGAATAGGGTCAGATACTTCTTTACCATGATAGATAATTTTTTAGGAAAGCAGTGGGTCTACTTCATGAAGGAGAAATCAGAGGTCTTCACCAAGTTCAAAATCTGAAAGACTGGGGTGGAGAAGGAGCAGGGTAGGAGTGTAAAGTATCTAAGGTCAAACAGTGGCGGAGAATATACCAGCAGGGAATTTCAAAGATTTCATGAGGAGTGGGGCATCAAAAGGCACTTCTCAGTGATTCAAACTTCTCAACATGAAAGGGTGGCTGAGAGGATAAACAGAATATTGTTGAGGCTGCAGGCAGGGCTTCCAAAGATGTTTTGAGTTGACGCAGTAGGTGCAGCTAGCTACTTGGTCAATCGGTCACTGTACACCAGATTGGATGAAGACATTCCATAGAAGATATGGTCTAGAGGGAAGATAAGCTTGAACCATCTTAGGGTGTTTAGATGCATGGCATATGTGCATGTTGGTGCTGGGGAGCAGAGTAAGTTGGACGCCAGGTCTAAGAAGATGGTGTTCCTAGGCTACCCGCATGGAATCAAGGGTATCGGCTGTGGGAACCCTTAGAGAAGAAGGTTGTCATCAACAAAAATGTGACCTTCGATGAGAGCTCGATCCTTCGGAGTAGAGATGGTACATATGCACAGTAGGGACTACAGAAGGTGGAACACGATAACACTAGTCAGATGACCTCCTATACAGTTGTGCCATTTGCTAGTGGACCAGAAGGATTTGAGATTCAGATGGAGAGGACTAGCAGAGGGGTCAGAAGCCAGGAAGTTCAGCAGGATGCAACTGAGCAGAGGACTCAGGAGGATGCAGCTGGGCAGGGGATTGATACTGGGATCACACTGCATAGGCCCAGGAGAAACGTGCGACCACCAGTTCGATAAGGCTTCGAGGATTCGGTGTCATATGCTCTGGTGACAGCGAATGAAGACCCTTACACCTATCAGGAGATTGTAGAGAGCCAGGACAGAGATAGATGGATCCAGGCTATGGCAGGAGATCCAGGCTATGATAGGATATGTGGGGTAGGACTTGAATCATAGACCAATGGTTGATTTGACGATAGAGTAGTTTAGATCCAGTTTCAAAGTGGTTTGAATCGGATATACAATAGCCTCTAATCATTTATTTATAAATTTTAAAATCATAAATTACTTTAAATTAGAAATTAGATAAGTCCAATGTGAAGTATGGTTTGAGATCTTCGCATGGATTCTTTCGGATTTCAATTTGGACTTCAAACGGATTTAATCTGATTATTTTTATATTTATATATATTTTAAATATTTTTAAATTATCATTGCAGGCAGCCATGAGAGTTTAAACTTCATAAAATTTACGATTCTACCATTTTATGAAAATTATGATTCTGCCATTTCATTTAAATTACGATTTTGTCATTAAGATGGCATGAATTTAAAATTTTATATAAATTATGATTTTGTCATTCTGATGATGTGAATTTAAAATTTTATTTAAATTACGATCTTACATTGAGATGATGTGAATCAGTAAATTTTTTTTAAAAATTTCTTTTATGCATTGATAATGCGTTCACGCCAGTAACTCATTTGCTTTTGGAAATCGGATATTATCCATTTGTAACAAATTCAAAAAGTAGTTTTGGGTTATTTTTACGGTGGGTTTATTTAAGAAACCTTTCTCAACCTTTTCTTTTACGATCACGGTAGCAGAAAGAAAAGTTCAAAATCAGAGAAGTCCAATATGAAGAGAGGGTCTCTTCTCTTGGAGAAGAATTCTTCATCCCTTCTGTTTCTACATCTTCTATCTCAAGTTTCTTGGCATGCGTACGAAATAGAGGAGTGGCACGTGCGACTCTTGCAAGGCATCACGAGGGAACTATTCACAGGAGATCAGATCTGCATCCAATTTTTGCATCAGGCATGCAAACCGAAAGGTATAAAATTTAATTTTAAATTTTGCATGCTTTCAATTACAGATATATATGACGTATTTTATAAATTTAATTGGATTAAATTTAAATAAAATATATGCATACAAATAAACCTGAGATTCTAGGACATCTTAGAAACAATTTTTTCCTACAAAGCTTGGGGCCAAAGCTTGTTAGGGAAAAGGATTTTCCAACAAATGGTATCAGAGCCTCCCAGGTTTAGGAATGCATAGTAAATCTGTAATGATCAAAGCATATTTTAAAGTAGATCTAGTGTAGATCTAAATATGATGCATGATTAAAGCATGTTTATTAATGATCAAAGCATGTTCTAAAGTAGATCTAATGTTGATCTAAATATAAAGCATGATTAAAGCATGTTTATTAGTAGGACTAGTATATACTAGAACCCTATGCATTCCTATATTTCTAGATTGGGTGGATTCATCTTGCCATCCAGTTTGTTAAGGTTTCACAACCTCTGTTACCCTTACCATGGGGTGCTAATTAAGTTATGATCCATGAAACAGATCTAAAATAAAATAATAAAAAAGGGTTAAAATTATTTTACATTTTTTATCTAAATGTCATGATATTTTAGATTAGATCTAATATTAAATTATGACATAAATGTTAATTAAATTAACATTAAAATTTTAGATCATAATAAAATATTATAAAATTATTTTACAAGATAAATCTTGAAATTGTTTTAAATTAGAAAATTGAATTAACTTAATTAAGAATTAAGTTGATGACTAAAAGATTTTAAATCATAAATCCACAAATTTGGGTAATGGGTTAGCTTGGGTCAGGTTCAGTAATTAGGTTAGACTTGAGTTTAGAATGGATGGACCAAGTAGAGAATTAAGTCTAATCAAATGTTGAATTAGGTTTCTTCTCTATACATCTCTCTGATTAGTTAGATTGATCAATCCATACATCTAAATGGACTTGATTTTTGGCTCAGCAGTAAGCCCAAGTCTTTAGGCTAGTCTAGTTGAGTCTGGTAAACCAATTGGTGTCTAAGGTAAGTTTGACATATTGATCAAGGTTTTTAATTTGGGGCTACCTCTTACCTGGCCAACTTGGTTGGTGTCTAAGGCAAGATGGTTAATGGCACAACCCATTCCTTGATCCCACTTACCTGGCCAATGTGGTTAATCAGAATTAATTGGATAGCTTATTGATTCGAGTTAACCCATGTCAATTAAGGCTTATCAGTCCTGACTGATTTTAGGAGCCCATGGACCGATTGTTCATAAACCCCTCTAATAGTTAGTGGAAAGATTCTTGATTAAGGTTTATGTCTTTCCTCATTGTCACAATTTGATCAAACCCTAAAAATTATTAGGTCCATAAAAGGCAAAGTTATGGTGATAACTAAGTCTTAGCCTCCCATTAAGTGGTTAGTAATGTGTCCAATAGTTAGGTGATCATTGGCAGACCCAAAGGTCGGATGATCATCAGGCTATTGGAATTGTCATTCATAATATGATGGCTTAATGCAACTTCTTAAAGCTGGTCAGGTTGGCTGACCAAAGTTAGACTTGATTATTTGTTAGTTAGAAGCATTAAATTTTGTCATGTTAATGGTTGGACCTAACCGGGACCTTCAATTAGAGGATTAAAGGCTGATTAATGTGTATCCTAGGGCAAAATAGATTACTAAAAATTGCTTGAAGAATCAATTGGTTAAAGAACCTACCTTTAGATACACATGGGTGGGCCGACCAAAGTCGGACTCGTTGATGTGGGACAACCGATGTGGGATGTATTTCTAACAGAATTAGTAAAGATTAAATGAACAATTAAGTGAAATAACACATGCATTCACTCATTATTTAAGAACTAGAAATTTTATGGAGGGGACTTAGAAGACTAAACAAAATTTGAATTTAGAATTTAAACAAAGTAATAAAGAAGCGGATAGTTGTGGTTAAGAAACCACTCAGATTATGGCTAAGTAAATCTAATAATTACAAATCTGAAAGGATTTTAAAGAGGGTTCTCCCAGCAATTAATAAACTTAAGTAAAATCGATACACTCAGGGAAGGAACTTGAGGATGACAAGGGATTCTACCATATTGTAAGCTTCCGTACCTTGATTCATGATGGGAACAACCTGCAACTTTGGAACTATGAAAGCCGGGGATCCTTGATCGGTTGAAAATGGGCTTGAAGCAAAGTGGGGAAAGGAGGATAAAATGTGGATGATAAATAGACACCAGGCCTCACGCCTACCCTCTCACAGGGGACCCATCTAACAAACAGGGGATTTTCTCAAGAAAACTTCATTCATCATTATCTCCCTTACAAAAAGCCAGGAGCCCTTTTTATAGACTACCAAGCAATTACACCATATTATCATTAGAGGAAGAAGAAAAGAAGAATGTGGGGCGTCTCATGATTTGTGGAGGCGGTTTCCAATGTGGGCATCAATGTATGCATCCCATGATTTATGGAGGTAGTTTCTAATATGGACATCCCTTGATTTGTGGAGGCGGTTTCCAATGTGGGCATCAATGTGGGCGTCCCATGATTTGTGGAGGCAGTTTCCAATATGGACGTCCCTTGATTTGTGAAGATAGTTTCCAAGAAGATACGGTTGTGGGGACTTTGACTTGATTCAAAATCTTTCTATTCATTGGGCGACATTCCTTGTTGATGTGGCGTGATGATATGGCTTCAATGTTGGTGACTTCATGACTATGCACCCATTCTTCTTGTGCTGCATATCGGGTTTTTAGGCTGGACTCCTTTTGACTCAATTTCAATAAAGAACTTAAACATGACTCAATCAAACAAATACAGTCAATTGAAATAAAATTGCTCAAATGGAAAATAAATACAGGACTAAAACTTAATTTAATCTTCCATCCATAAAGAATCCAGCTGAAGTTATTGAAGCCTCTTCCTGAGCCTGGTGTCCGCACCAATTCTCTCTGGATGGGAGGAACTCGACCCTGTTGAGTAAAGATCAATCTGTCCATGATATTTCTCTAGTAAGTCTGGTGTAATTTGTTGAAGATACTCTCGGGTGATCCAGGAGTCCTCGGATTCAGGTTGGCTTTGTCAATGAACTAGGTAACATTGATAACCTTTATTTCTGGTGGTAATCGCCTGGTCATCCAAAATACGTTCAACTCTGTCTCTCCGGTTTGATGGAATTACTGGTGGACACTTAGGTAGGGTTTCACTCTCAAAGGCAGGATAAGGCCCAAAAGGCTCACTAGGAATTAATGTCGGTTCTTTGTATTCTTTCAGATCTGAAATATTAAATATGGAACTAATGCTATAATCTGGTGGTAACTCTAAAATATATGCATTAGGTCCTACTTTCTTTATTACTTTGAAAGGTCCAGCTCTCCGGGCGTGTAGTTTCATCATAGTTCCTGGTGGGAACCTTTTAGGTCTAAGTTTAATCATTACAGAGTCCCCTTCATTAAATTCCTTCATTCTTTTATGTGAGTTAGCCATATGTCTATATACTTCATTGCTCATTTGAATCTTTTTTACTAATTTCTTTATGCAACTCCTTAATATGCTGTGCATATGACTCAGTGGACTCAGATACTCGTGCATGTGATGGTAATGGAATGAGGTCGATAGGTCTTCTAGGTTTATAACCATGGACAATCTCAAAGGAGCTTTTCCCAGTAGACCTATTGACTGAACTGTTGTATGCAAACTCAGCACGAGGTAATAATAAATCCTAGTTCCCAGATGTTCTCCTACAAGACACCTCAGTAGGTTGCCTAGACTCCTATTTATGACTTCAATCTGGCCATCAGTCTGGGGGGTGGTGGTAGGCAGTGGAGAATTTCAATTTGGTACCTAACAAATGCCAAATGGTTTTCCAAAAGTAGCTGTTGAATTTGACATCCCTATCAGACACTATGGTTTTAGACAAACCATATAGCTTACCACTCCATCTAGAAAAAGTTTGGCGACTCTAGAGGCATCAACGGTTCGAAATAAGGGATGAAGTGAGCCATTTTGAGAACCTATCGACCACAACAAAGATCGAATCATGTTTCCACAGGGTCTTAGGAAGGCCTAATACAAAATCCATGCTAAGGTCCTGCCAGAGACAATCGGGTACAGGTAAGGGTGTATAGAGTCCATATTTTGCTTCTGCTGCTTGCCAACAGCACAAGTGTAGGGAGAAATAGTCTCCGAGGCATGCATATTTTTAAAAAATTGATAACTATTATCATTGCGGAAATTAAAAGATTACATATTAATCTATCTAATATGCATCAAGATCATATCTTTGCCTACATATTCAGGGTCGTTTGATCTAAAATATGCATATAAAAACATCAAGATCATATCTTGATCTTCAAGATGACTAGTCACACTATTATCTTGAAGCCTGCCTTAAGATCTAGGGATCAAATCACTTACCTTAAGAACAGTAGGTAAATCCTTATTGCTCTGCAGCCGTTCAATCGTCCGGCCTCTAGTATCGTCCACGCGAAGCCCCGAATGATCAGATTTTGGGAGTGCTAGCTCGCGGAAAAATAGCTTTGCTGATCTTGAATCCCCTCACTTGAATCTTCCTCCAAGATCCACCAGGCTTCCGCTAACACCAGAATCACCAGGATTTTCTATTCTAACATTTTAGAATTACAATCCACAACAATTTAGAATTACAATCCACGACAAATCGTGTATTGTTGTTCTATTTTTTGTTCTGTGTTCTCTGGTGAGGGAATGCCCTCTATTTATAGTCTCGATTTAGCCTTGACATTTAATTCTGACATTTAAGAATCCGTCGTTTGGCAAAAGCGAAGAGACGCCGAAGGCGCGGCGCTTGGTTTAATTCCGACGTTCGGAGAAAACCAAGGAGTCGCGGCGTTTGGTTTAGTTCCATCGTTCGGAGAAAACCAAAGAGACGAGGGATAAATCCGACGTTCGGTAAATAAATGTCATGCATTAAATTCTATCTCATGAGATGAGATTTTAGCCATCTCATCATATGAGATCCATATTCGAGAGGTTTGGGTTCTGATCTGAATTTATTTGACTTAACCCACATAGATCATGGTCCAAGCCCAAATCAAATTTGGCTAGTCCTGAATCTATTTAAATTCAAATCAAGTCTAATTTCAAATCAATATTTGAAATTGACTTGTCCTTCTAATAGACTTAAACCAAATTGAATCTTATTCAATTGTACTTAACCCAATTGAGATAATTCAATCAATCAAATTGATTAATTAAATCATATACGATTCTCAATCGTTGATCAGCAAATAGATCATCCTAGGAAACTTCTATGCGTGTGACTCTCTAGGTTCGAACCTAAGCCGGTAGCATAGAAACAACTTTCTATACTAATCGATGTGCCCATCTAGCAATGGAACCCGACGTCCGGATAGGTCGAAGAGTTGCCGAGCAAACTCCAAGAACCCTAAGAAAACAGTTACCGTATAATTCATCCTCTTGACCACAAATGCTAAGGATGGCTTAAGAGCCTGTCAACTCTAAATAGCAAATCCATAAAGTGATTTCAACTTTAGTGATCATGTGACTTTCACATGAAGTGCCTTGGCCAAGGTCTTGCTAAATTGAAACACAAGCATTTCTCCTTTTAATGGGATAGGTCAAATTCCATCTTGATCCACAACTGACTACCACAAGTACTTGACTGCACCCAGTAACCTTTCGTAGCTGGATTAGAAATCCAGGTGGTCCGGCACCTAAGTACAATGAGTTGCTTGTAAGCCACTGGTTGTGATCTTCAGGTCTGAAGGATACTTATACCTATATCTTCTCGGATTAACTCTTGACAGCAGAGTATCCGAAATGAGTCACGTTCGGTGAAATGTACTCCTACACTTTCACCTGTATGTCATACCAGTGTCTCTACACTCCTTGGTTAAGAGGATAACCAACAAATATGATATACAACGTCCTATAATTGATAGTACTATGGCCCTGTCATAGTATATCATTTGGTCGCGAACTCTTTTAAGGACCTTCTAAGATAAATCCTCCTTTATCGTGAGGAAGATCCTAAGGGCTTCATTACTTTCAGGAGTATTAAGAAGATGTTCTTGTAATGAATAAACTGCCAAATAACTTTTATTAATATATCAATTTATATACAATTTACATCAGCACAATCATCAAATGATTGGCTTTAGGATACAATTCCCAACAAACTCCCACTTAGCCTAAAGCCACTCATTACAGTATCTAATACCCATCTTCAACTTATAGTTGTCAAACTCCTTGATGCTGAGTGCTTTAGTAAATGGGTCACCTAGGTTTTCCTTTCCATCAATCTTCTGAAGATTTATGTCACCTCGGTCTACTATCTCTCGAATAAGATGAAACCGGCGCAGTATGTGCTTGGTGCGCTGATGTGCTCGTGGTTCCTTTGCTTGAGCTATGGCACCAGTGCTGTCACTGTATAACAGGACTGGTTCATCTATGGAAGGTGTCACTCCAAGCTCGGAGATGAACTTTCGCAGCCACACAGCTTCTTTCGCAGCATCTGATGCAGCGATGTACTCTGCCTCGCACACCGAATCTGCCACTGTATGTTGCTTGGAACTTTTCCAGCAAACAGCTCCACCATTTAGGATAAACACGAAACCCGATACACTTTTGCTATCATCATGATCTGATTGAAAACTGGAATCAGTATATCCAACAAGTTTCAAATCAGACTCTCCATAGACTAACCACTGGTCCTTAGTATTTCTCAAATACTTAAGGATTGTCTTAACAACTTGCCAGTGTTTTTCTCCTGGATCAGATTGGTATCTACTCACTACTCCTAGTGAGTATGCCACATCTGGTCTTGTACATGTCATGGTGTACATAATCGATCCTACTGCCGAAGCATATGGAATTCGACTCATACGTTCTCTTTCATTAGGAGTTGTCGGACAATCCTTCTTAGAAAGATGAATTCCATGGCCTATCGGAAGATAGCCTTTCTTGGAATTCTCCATGCTAAACCTCTTTAGCACTGTGTCAATGTACGTAGATTGGGATAAACCTAGCATCCTCTTAGATCTATCTCTATAGATCTTCATCCCTAGGATGTATGATGCTTCTCCCAGATCTTTCATGGAGAATTGTGATGATAACCATGTCTTTATTCCTTGTAATGCAGGGATATCATTCCCGATTAAGAGAATATCATCCACATATAATACAAGAAATACAATAACAGAATCGTTAGCCCATTTATAAATGCAAGGTTCTTCTTTATTCTTAATAAAGCCATAAGATTTGATCACTTTATCAAATCGTATGTTCCAACTCCTTGATGCTTGCTTAAGTCCATAAATAGACTTCTGTAGCCTGCACACTTTAGACTCGTCTTCAGATATAAAACCTTCAGGCTGTATCATATACACCTGTTCTTCTAAATCACCATTTAGAAAAGCGGTTTTAACATCCATCTGCCAAATCTCATAATCGAAGTGTGCTGCTATAGCTAGCATAATCCGAATGGATTTCAGCATTGCCACAGGAGAAAACGTTTCGTCATAGTCAATACCATAACGTTGACGATACCCCTTGGCAACCAGACGTGCTTTATAGGTCTCTACCTTTCCGTCTGCGCCTCTTTTCCTCTTGAAAACCCATTTACACCCTATGGGTTTTATCCCTTCGGGTGGGTCAACTAATGTCCATACATTATTGTCCTTCATGGAATCAAGTTCGGATTTCATGGCATCAAGCCATTTATTAGAGTCAGTCCTTTGCATAGCATCCATATAGGTGATCGGATCCTCGTTGTTCTCATCGAGTTCAACAGGATCATCGTTCTGGACCAAGAAACCCAAGTATCTGTCCGGTTGATGTGGTACTCTACCAGATCGCCTTAATGGTGCATCTAAAATGGGTTTTGAGTTTGATCTAATCAACTCAGATTCTAGGGGTTCACTGGTTTGTGTTGTTCCTTCTACTTGATGAACTTCCTCAAGTTCAACATTAGAGCTATTTGTTCCTTCACTAAGGAACTCCTTTTCAAGAAAAACTGCTCTATTACTAATGAACAACTTTTGTTCTTCAGTATTGTAGAAGTAATATCCTTTTGTTTCTTTCGGATAGCCGATGAAAAAACATTTGTCAGATTTGGGTTCAAGTTTGTCTGATTTTGCACGTTTCACATAAGCCGGACACCCCCAGACTCTCAGATAGGTAATAACCGGTTTATGTCCATACCACATCTCATGTGGAGTTTTAGAAACAGACTTACTTGGAACCTTATTAAGAATATGACAAGCTGATTCTAATGCGTATCCCCAAAATGATATTGGCAAGCTTGCAAAACCCATCATGGACCGAACCATGTCTAACAGAGTTCGATTCCTTCTTTCCGACACACCGTTATGTTGCGGTGTTCCAGGAGGAGTCCATTGGGAGAGAATCCCATTCTCCTTTAAATATGTCACAAATTCATTGGAAAGGTATTCGCCTCCTCGATCTGATCGAAGGGTCTTAATACATTTTCCTGTTTGTTTTTCTACTTCTTTATGATATAGTTTGAACATTTCAAACGATTCAGATTTATGTCGCATAAGATAGACATAACCGAACCTAGAAAGGTCGTCTGTAAAAGTAATGAAGTAGTAGTATCCACCTTTGGCACAAGTGCTCATTGGTCCACATACATCAGTATGTACTAGACCCAATAGCTCTTTGGCTCTTTCACCTTTTCCAGTAAAAGATGACTTGGTCATTTTACCAAGAAGACATGATTCACAGGTAGTTAATGATTCACAATCATCAACTCGAAGGATGCCCTCCTGAGTTAACCTGTTTAATCTGTTCTTGTTGATATGACCCAGCCGATGGTGCCAAAGATAAATATCTGTGACATCAGTTGTTCTAGGGCGCTTACTTGATTGGTACACTACATTCACAGGCTGTGATAATATATAAATGCCATTAGATAAATGCCCAGTCATTACAGTGACTCCATTCATAATGATATTCAAAGTAACATCCTTTATTGAAATTTCATAATTATTTTTGGCCAGAAGGCCTACAGAAATTACGTTCAATAAGAACGTTGGGCAAAAATGACAATCATTTAGTATAATGACATTTCTATTGAAAACTATTTCAAGAACTCCTAATGCCAGTACTGGAACTAATCTTCCATCGCCGACATTTAGGAATCTTTCATTGTCCTCAAATCTTCTGGTGACCTGTAGTCCCTGCAATGAATTGCAAATGTTAAAAGGACTCCCGGTATCCAATACCCAGGTCTGATTATCATATATAGAAAATTACAAGGTGTTATCATATAAATACCTTGTTGAGCAACATCTTGCTCCTTTTTCTTCTTTGGCCTGTTTGGATCAAGTGTGGCAATGTAAAGAGGACAGTTCCTCTTCCAGTGCCCTTGCATCTTGCAGTGAAAGCATTCAGCTTGACTTTTATCAACTTTCTTCTTCTGCATCTGACCCCTTATAGATGTCCTAGCATGTTGCACCTTTTATTATTCTTTTTCTTCTTCCCTTTCCCAAAGGGTTTACGCCCTACCTTAGATCCTTCAACCACATTAACCAAACCCTTAGAGAGCTGGTTATCCTTCTCAAAGTTCTGTAACAACCCCAACAAACCGTGGTAGTTGACTGCAGGCTTTGTCATTCGAAAATGAGTAAGGAAAGGTCGGAAGGATGGAGGCAAGGAATTCAGGATCGCATCTTTTCCCAACTGCTCATGTAAGGGAAAGCCGAGCTTGCTTAGGAGTTCTATCTTCTCGATCATGTACAATACATGATCAGTGACAGGAGATCCATCTCTCATTCGAGCATTGAAAATAGCACAACTAGTCTTGTGCCTTTCAACATCGTCGGGTGTGCCGAAGATTCATTCAACGCTTGAATGATTTCTTCTGGCTGAGCATTCTCGAACCGGCGACCGAATTCATCGTTCATTGCT
The DNA here is from genome assembly GCA_900491605.1 of Calamus simplicifolius. NCBI lineage: Eukaryota > Viridiplantae > Streptophyta > Magnoliopsida > Arecales > Arecaceae > Calamus > Calamus simplicifolius. The sequence goes on along the minus strand of UESW01002834.1, from coordinate 41,878 downwards.
GCTAGCATGATACAACGCACGCTAGTTCTATCATTGAGCCACTTCTGATAAGTGTCTCTCTCAGAACTTTGGGTGTTTGCATCAGGTATCTTTGGTGCAGGATTATTCAGAATATATAGAATCCTCTCATGCTCAAGGACGATCTTAAGTTTTCTGAACCAGCTATTGAAATTGGAACCATTCAATTTGTCACTATCCAATAGGGACCTTAATGATAAATTAGTGGCCATGTTCTGCATAAGGAAAAACTAAAGTTTATTAGTATATAAATTGATTCAGTCTAAAGACTTGGACTTTAGTCTAAAGATTCTCCACTATTTTGTTCAAATTGGCAGCCTCTACACCCCAATTCGAAGAATTATTCTTAATTCTTTAGCGGGCACTAAGATCTACATAAACTACATACAGGCCCAAGTGAAGCTTGGCTAACCCATATGCATCTAAGAGTAGGTTCAAAACCAATTGTTTCCCCAAACAATTCTTAGTGTTCAGTTTTGCCCCATGTACCTCTTCAGCAGGCATGAAGTGCCTCCACTGAAAGTTCTGGTTAGGTCCAACCATTAAATGATATAATCAGTGTAACCTATCAATAGACAACCAAGCCCGAGTGAAGCTCGGCTCACCTGACTGTTTATTTAATAGTTACGCTGACTTATCATATAATGAATGATAATTCCGATGGTTGACAAGCACCAGGCATGGAGTGCCTCCAATGATTATCAAGACATCGGACTCATTATCACCCACCTTAATGGGAGGCTATGATCTAGTTATCATATAACTATTTCATTTTAAGGACCTAATAATTTTAGAGGATTTTAATAATATGAAGATAAATTGACTAATCAAGTTCTCCCACTGAATCTATGAAATCGGTAGAATGAAACAAGATTAAGTCAGGTTAAGTGGCACCTAAATCAGTCAGACTGATTCCTTACAGGCATGGGTCAACCCGAATCAGGTAAATGATCTGAATCATAAATGGTTCACCACATTGACCAGGTGAGAGATCGATGGGAGGGATATGCCATTAACTCGTTAAAGACGCATCAATACGAGTAGCTCCCAATTAAAAACCATTCGATCGTTGATCCTAGAGCAACTTGCCATCCCACCTTGACATCATATGGTTAACCAATTCTGATTTGACCATCTAAGAGATTCATGCTCAACCACGGAGCCTAATCTACTTCCATTTGGTTTAATCAAAGAGAAGGACTGATCAACTACAACTATTGTTTGATTTAGAGCATTCTTAACCTAATCTAATTAGATTTGAACAAATACTCTTTTAGTCCAGTTGATTTAAACCTTAGGGTCTAACCCTTTATGGACCCGATTTAGCTAACCCAAATGATTAAATATATTTCATGTTAACATGTCATATATTTCAATCAAGCATAATGTTACTACTCATAATTCCTATATTTAGATCATATCTAAAAAAATTATGAATAATATTTGACATTCAAATAAAACTCTCATAAATATTTGTATGTTTTATAACATAGACATCATGCCATCATATATCATATCTATGTTTTATACTAAACATGCAAATATTATGGTTTTATACAACATCAATATGTATCAAATATAAAATATCTTTTGAGAGTGTGTGTAATCTATGTTTTGATGCCAAAGCATCAATTTAAATTTTCTTTAAAGCATCAACGATAAAACAATCGCACGGCAATATGTCACAGAATACCTCATTGAATGGGTAATTTGGATTTTCAATCCATCTGTGACCATATGGCCTTGTGATAAGTTTTAGCCATAATTACATAATTAATAGAATATTAATTTACATGCAATAAATTAGATCATTAACGAAACCATGGCTCTGATACCATTTGTAGGGAGAAATATCTCCGAGGCATGCATATTTTAAAAATTGATAACTATTATCATTGCGGAAATTAAAAGATTACATATTAATCTATCTAATATGCATCAAGATCATATCTTTGCCTATATATAGGATCGTTTGATCTAAAATATGCATATAAAAAATCAAGATCATATCTTGATCTTCAAGATGACTAGTCATACTATTATCTTGAAGCCTGCCTTAAGATCTAGGGATCAAATCACTTACCTTAAGAACAGTAGGTAAATCCTTATTGCTCTGCAGCCGTTCAATCGTCCGGCCTCTAGTATCGTCCACGCGAAGCCCCGAATGATCAGATTTCCGGGAGTGCTAGCTCGCGGAAAAATAGCTTTGCTGATCTTGAATCCTCTCACTTGAATCTTCCTCCAAGATCCACCAGGCTTCCGCTAACACCAGAATCACCAGGATTTTCTATTCTAACATTTTAGAATTAGAAATTTAGAATTACAATCCATGACAAATCGTGTATTGTTGTTCTATTTTTGTTCTGTGTTCTCTGGTGAGGGAATGCCCTCTATTTATAGTCTCATTTAGCCTTGACATTTAATTCTGACATTTAAGAATCCGTCGTTTGGCAAAAGCGAAGAGACGCCGAAGGCGCGGCGCTTGGTTTAATTCCGACGTTCGGAGAAAACCAAGGAGTCGCGGCGTTTGGTTTAGTTCCGTCGTTCGAGAAAACCAAAGAGACGAGGGATAAATCCGACGTTCGGTAAATAAATGTCATGCATTAAATTCTATCTCATGAGATGAGATTTTAGCCATCTCATCATATGAGATCCATATTCGAGAGGTTTGGGTTCTGATCTGAATTTATTTGACTTAACCCACATAGATCATGGTCCAAGCCCAAATCAAATTTGGCTAGTCCTGAATCTATTTAAATTCAAATCAAGTCTAATTTCAAATCAATATTTGAAATTGACTAGTCCTTCTAATAGACTTAAACCAAATTGAATCTTATTCAATTGTACTTAACCCAATTGAGATAATTCAATCAATCAAATTGATTAATTAAATCATATACGATTCTCAATCGTTGATCAGCAAATAGATCANCGACGCACTAAATGCATCACAATATTTTTTTAAATATTTATACTTTAAAAAATTTAATTTCATTTAAATTATTTGCGATGCAATTGATGCGTCGCTAAATTAAAAATAATTTTTTTAATTTTCTTGTTTATTGCGTCGCTAATGCGTCGCTATTAAATATATTTAATTCTTTTAAAAACATTGCGACGCACTGTGTTGCGTCGCAATGTTTTTTTCTGATATTTAATTTTATAAAATTTAATTTTATTTAAATTATTGCAACGCAATTGGTGCGTCGCTAAATTAAAAATAATTTCTCTAATTTTCTATTTTATTGCATCGCTAATGCATCGCTATTTAACATATTTAATTCTGTTCAAAACATTGCGACGCACTGAGTTGTGTCGCAATATTTTTTTCTGATATTTAAATTTTATAAAAAATTAATTTAAAAATATTACGATGCATTATTTGTGTCGCAATATTAAAATATTAATTTTTTTTGATTTTCTAGTTAATTGAGTCGCTAATGCGTCGCTAATTGCGTCGCAATATTTTGTTGTCACAGAGGCGTCGCAAAGTGGTCGCAATTTAGCGACGCAATTATGCATCGCTAAACTTGCGTCGCTATTTCAGTATTTTTTTGTAGTGTATCCATGCGGGGCTAATATTCTTTTGGAGTGAATGGATCACCGAGTGCTAGCTTCTTGCAAATCCTCTTCAATGAAGATGGTGTAGCAAACTCTTTGCTCAATGGCCAAGAAGACTCACAGCCTTCTTCTTCTCATAAATCACTCTTACGCTTTGTTTCCTCACATCCCATTCCTTTTTCAAGGCTGCATCCCCTCCCTATTTATAGATGGAGGGGATAGAAGGGGCGGTTAGATCGAGGAGTGAGAATGTTCAGGATGCATATCCGTATAAAATAAATTCGAAGATCAAATCTTCAAATCATGATGTTTTGAAGAGAGAGACTATGGAGTTTATCTACACGCCTGATCCATATGGGGCATGCATCCCTAGATATTCTCTCTTCTAGTGCATGGGTTCGAACCTCTACATCAACATATTAAATGCTTATTTATTGGTTCAGGATAAAAAATATTTTCATCAAATAAAATTAAACCAAAAAAATATTTGAGTGGTTAAGGGAGAAGACATGTACTCAAGTCAAGTGGTTATGGGTTCAAACCCCATAGTTAGCATATTTTATTTATTTATTTATTTTATTGGTTTAGGCCCAACAATTAGCAATCCGTCTTTATTTTGTATTCCGATATTTCGGGCTTGACTCACCCTAGAATGGTGCTCATCACTAAATCTCTCCCAATGAGACCAACATATAATATGACTTTTGGAAATTAATTTTTTCATTGAAATATATTTTTTAATATGACTTGGTTGAATTGAATTGAGATTAGGAAGCATTTTATGGATCTATTTGCAGTTGTTTCTTTCTAGTAAACAATGGACTGCTATTGAAATCAACCAAGAATATTACAACTTGGGTTTTAGAGTATTTGTATTAGTGAGTTATATGTTGACTGATTTTTTGAGCGCCATGAATGGTGGGAAATGCCTGCATGTGGCTGTCGAGACGGTACCAAAAAAAAAATAGCAATCCATCTTTAAGGAATTTGAATTAATGTAACGATCAATGCAAAGGATTTAGTCCCTATTGCATATGACCTCATAGGTTTCAACCTATCTGATAGTGAGAATAATCCTTAATTAGCATCACGGTTACACTGAAACTCCTTTCGGTGGGTTAAAATAATTTTGACTCTACTCAAACTTGGAATTGATGATCCTAATCGATTCCAGTGAGCTTCTCATTATCTATCAGTGATGTCTAGCAACATGTAGTGCCAAGCCAGAAGGTTAGAACAAGGAACCTTAAATGTAGTTACGGAGTTATAGCATAGTGTAGTCCTTCTATCAAGGTATAGGGTGCTAGGTCAAGGATAACTCGTGAAACCCTCAGCACCAGTCATATGCAATATTTATTTGACTTGAGTTCAACTTGTGATTACTTATGAAAACTTTTTCCATTATCACCTGCCGTGGCTACGGACTCATGAACACAGTCTTCTAAATAGTATAGGACTTCTTAGGACTGATAGATCCCTAGTGAATACTTCTTACTTTTCACTACAGCCAACATACATAACAAGGCCCTTGATACCTAAGAGGTTTAAGAGAATATGTAGTCAAACTATAATAACCCTAATGTGAGTAATCAAAGTACTATAGGTAGAGGACCACTTATACTACTACATCTTCAAGAAGTCACCGACGAATGAGTAGACATCCTACTGACTTCTCATATGGTCATGCTCGGTATCGATGTCTTATATCTATCAGTATTCTCGCTCTGGTAACTCATACCACATACAAGAGACTCGTATCTATGTGATCCATACTTTAATCTGATTGGATCAATCATCGTCCCCGTGATTGATTAATTGATTAGGAGCATTTTAGGAGTTAATCTATTATGATATGTGTCTTCAATTTTCAACTCTTGAAAATACATATCATTAACTATCAATCCCATGGACAACATATGACACATCAACATATATGAGCAAAATTGCCTAATAAAATTTATTTATTAATGATGATGATCATATACAAAATAACTCCTAAATAAAATACAATGTGTAAGCCAATAATTAACTTTTTAGGACACTCATCTAACAAGGAAGAGGATCGGCGATGTTGTCAAGCTTGAAATAGGGGTTGTGGCCAGATGCGGCCCTAGCTCCGGTGATGATGATTTCTGCCTTGCTTTGAGACTTAGACACAAGCAAAAAGGGCCTCAGCAGTGGACCTCTACTTCTAGGTTTGCCAGGGGCTGTGACCAGAATGGAGGGTCACCAAGTGGGTGGACAAACGAAAAACCTTGGTGAAGCCAGGATCCCATCGACTCGGGTGCTGGTTGCTAGTGGCCTATACTCAGATGGCCTTCAGCCAATGAAGGGTAGTGACAGGGCCATTGAAGATGACTCTTTTAGTTTCACATGAAAAATTAGGACAAAGAAGGATCACATAGTTATACAGAAAGAAGAAAAACTGGCGTCCAGCTCGAGTCGACTCCCAAAACAGCTTGAGTCGACTCATGGTGAACTCGAGTCGACCCTAGAAAGTAAGAGTTGCCCTCTCAACTAGCAGAAAATTCATTTTTTGGATATCCCAATATCGAGTCGACTCCCATAGTGCTCGAGTCGACTCACACAGTTATACAGAAAGAAGAAAAATTGTTGCCAGGTGATTTTGTCAAAAAAAATTGTTGATTCAGAACAAAAAAATTGCTGGATGATTTTGCCAAAAAAAATTAATTTAGAACAAAAAAATCGTAGAGAAAGGTCCAAAGCCTTCCCGTACGATTTTCATAAAAATTGTAAGGAAAGGTTTAGAATAAAAAAATTTTGCCAGGTTATTTTCGTAAAAAACCTTTGTTAATTCAAAAAATAATTCCCTACAATTTAAAAAAAATGTAGGGAAAGGTCAAGAGCCTTTCCCTATGATTTTCATGAAAATCGTGGGGAAAGGTTTAGAATGAAAAATTTTTGCCGGATGATTTTGCCCCAAAAAATTTGTTGATTCAGAACAAAAAAAATTCCTATGATTTTCACGAAAATCATAGGCAAAGGTTTTTTCTTAGGAGGCCTTTCCCAACGATTTCGAATTTTATCGTAGGAAAAGTATTTTCATAATAAAAAAATAAAAATTTATTTTTCATATTACAAATTTTTTCACTATGAAATTTTTACCTGCGATTTTTAAAAAATCATAGGAAAAGATTTTTTTGCCTACAATTTTAAATTCATAGGTGCGAAAATCATAGGCAAAGCTTACATTTGTTGTTGTGCTTATTAGCATCGGGAAAGGTCTTTTTTTAGCATTGCCTTTTGTCAAATTGTTATAGTGGGAGAATGAGGCAAAAAATTTTCTAAGAAGGATCATTATTGATAGGGCTTTTAATGAGAAGATTTTGAAGTTCCTTTCCTTTCAGATATGGGAACAAGGTTCTATGATAAATCGATCCCAGCTTAATCTCTATGCATATGGACCGGCTCTGGTTCTCCAAGATGGCCATAGGTCAAGAAAATCTCTTGTACATAATGAATTCATAAAGAGGTTGAGAACATGCTCCAGATTAAGTGCACAAAGGGATAAGAGAAGATCAAATTTGATCCCATCTACACTCGCTTCCCACACATCAGACAACCATCACTAACATTCTAACCTTCTAAGCCATCCTTTCTCTCGTTTGCAGTCTTTCTTTTAGCACCAACCGCATAAAACTTTCTACCTTAGTCGGAGCTGTTGCTTTTTAAATGGTCTTATAGACAAACTTATGCTCTTTAAATCCTATTTTGCCCATGATTTTCAAATAGAGCTTCCATTGGAAAGCTCAATATTATTTTTATTAAGACATTTTCAACTTTTGGAGAAGGCCAAAAGTTATTTTAAATATTTAACAAATACTTGAAATTAATCCAAAAGTATTTTTTGGTCTTTCAAAATATTATCAAATGATGCCAATGAATTTTAACTTTTCATAGTCAAGTAGGACCATTTAAGAGGAAAAGGTGTTGCTCATGTGTTAGGTAATTCGAATTACTGCTATCTCAATAGCGAAACTACACCACATGCAGCCACCTAGACTGTGGATGGGCACTAAGGTAGCAGTCAAATAATTTGACTAGGCATAATTCCTATAATTTTTGGCCTAGTCATATGTCACCTATCACTTCTCTGCAACATGACATGTTTGTTTCTAGCTTAATATACAATATTGTGTGGTTTTCAGAATCTATTGTGATACCAAGAAAGAGTTATGAGTTACTATACCATAAAGTCCTAAGATCCTACATACAATCCATATCATTGCCAAAGTATCCATTGTACCCATACTGCATATGTGATGTATAATCAAATACAAGTATAAGGTCATGTCTTAAGATTGAAAAGATTTATTTTTATCTCAAACCGGCTCAAACAGGTTGGAGAGAAAAGAAAAAAGAATTTTTTTTCTTTCTTCCAATCTACAAAAAAAGAAATATTTATGGCCAGGTCCATTAAAGCTTTTTTTTTAATAATATAAAATTAAAAAATTATGCATGTGAAAAAATAAAGAAATTTCAAATGCATAAAAACTATTATTTGAACATTCATCAGCAATGCAAGTTGACAACTGCTACTTCCAATAGTTCTAATTTTTATTTATATAAATCATTGGTAATAAAAAAAATATAGCATAAATACCGCAATGCAGAAATGGTACTATCGTGAACTCATTGCGTCGAGACAAAAAACTCCAACGTTTCGCAACATATGGGTCTATAGTTGGATAAATCCATCGCCTAACTCCTATCGTTTTCAACATACTGTAGATGTTACGATATGTCACCATAGCAGCTAAAAGAGGGGCTCCGATGGCACAAAAGCATAAAAGAATGCCAAGACCCTTGCAACTGGGAGGCAACACCACATATATACCCATCGCGAATGCAGTAGAGATGCCAGAAAATGCCAGCTTTAAACAAGCGATAGCCACAAAAAGGGTTCGTTGTCGAGTATGTTTATCAACCGTCAATGTTCCTGCATACATGAGCAAGCATGTGGCTATGACAGAGCAGACAAATGCAAAAGCATTTGAGACTAGGAATACCCTGAAAGGATACTCTTTTGCTAGAACCGCTGTGCCACGGCCTGAATGATCATCGTTTATGTACCCTCCAGGAAGAGTGAAACCAGCAGCAAATGTGATCGTAGCAATCAAGACCGAAGCGATTGCAAGATTTCTAGATAAATTCAGCTCTTTCTTGATTGCTCTGTCCTTGGTCATATTATCATCTTTGGTCCTCTTGCTGAATGGTTTTACCTTTGTTTCATAATTCAACCAACACGGACCGAACATAGCCTTTGCTGAAGCCAAACAGGAAGCAATGCAATCACTTGCATTCTATAGTACATGAAATTTTTTTTTAAAAAAATTGGAGATTAGTTGAAAGATTGAGAAAGTACAAGTTTAACATATATAACACACTTCTTACTAGCGAGCATCCCATGCATGGAAGAAAACATTTATTTCTTTATTTATTAAAAATCCTTTTTTCCTGTAATAAGATGAAGTAATTCTAAATCTCTTCACAATATAGGAGAATGTGAGCATTTGTCCTAACAGATGAATGTTCGTTATTAAGATAGATTTGTGTTTGAGAAAATATTTAGGAGTTTTTATGTGAATTCAAGAAAAGCGATCATGCACCGAACACAAGCACTCTGGTTAGCATGACAAACATGTATAAGGTTAGTAAGAGTTTACCAATAGAAAGTATAGGCCATCGTCCTCGTCTTCGAAAGCTAAGTCGAAAGGGGTGTAGCCGTTGTGGTTCACAATGTTGAGGTTTACGCTTTTGTCCCGCAATAGAATATGCACGCTCTGTTGGTCCCTGTTTCTAACAGCCGTGTGTAACGGCGTATTTCCCTCGTTATCCTGATTGTTTAAAAGTTTCCTGAGATATGGTCTCTTGGACATGATTTTCTTGACCATATTTAAGTTTTGACGTTGAAAAGCAACATGAAGAAAATTCTTTCCCTCCCCGTCGAGCAATTCATCTGTGTCCGGGCACTGGTGTAAAATCTGATCAACTTCGGCCATGTGGCCCATAATAGCTGCATCGTGTATAGGAAAGAAGTCATTGTCATCTGATTTGTAAGCTGTAGAGAGATCGTGCTCCAATAGTTGCTTCACCGTATCGCAATTACCATATGCAGCTGCATAATGAAGAGGAATTTTTCCCGCCCAATTGACAGCTTTGGCAAGTGTTGGCTTCCGTCGCAATATGTCTTCTATGATTTCTATCAGGTATGCATCATAAAACGCATTGTGAATTCCGTCGCAATACATTACCTTGTTCAACAACTAAACATATATAGCTTATTGAATACCAATTATGTAAATTGAAAGCTCAATTACCTGGACTCACGAGGACTGCTGCATGCAACGCCGTTCCCGCGTCACGGCCAGCATAAGACTCTAGAGAATCCATATACGCAGAGGAAGACCGCAACAAGGCTTTGGCTACATTGAGGGATCCTGTCATGATGGCCAAATAGAGCGGAGACATACCAGCACTGTCCAGCATGCAAGCCAGTTCGGCATCCTCCTCTATCAGCACTTGGGCCACGCGCACATGGTTATATTTGGCGGCCTCATGCAAAGCATTGCCATCCTCCCAGTTCCTCATCTTCAGAACTCTGCTCGCTTCGATCCCCTTCTCCTTTGCGAGCTGAATGAGGCGGGAGACCATCCTGTCATCCCCAGCCCTTGCAGCGCAATGTAAAGGAGTGTCGAGCCTCATGTTTGGTGCCGCCAAAAGAGAGATCTCTCTTCGACAAATATTCTCAACAAGCGCCAGATGTCCTTCGCTTGCAGCTATATGGAGGGCAGTGTTCCCCCTATTGTTACTCCAAGGAGGCTGCAGCTGGTATCTTCTTGAGTTGTAGGATTCTGCTGTACTGGTATCGCGATCTGCTCTGTTAATGAAGCTCCCAGTAATTCATCTAGAATTTTGTTGTTTCCTGATCTGGCTGCTTCGAGCAATTTACGATTCATGATTATGCGTTGGGCTTGTTGGACTTCGCTCCCATGAACTGTTTCTATAGTCGTGCTCTCCCCGTTGGCCAAAGCTTCAGTAGCTTCGTGCGTTCCAAGGACTGCTGCATTAGCCTCCGCCATTGAGGTTTTGGTCCAAGCCACTACCTCTTACTTCGCTTTCTATTTATATACATTAAAATAAGGCGCTTACAGCTTTACATAGAAGTCTTTTATATATATATTTTAGAACATGCGGCCCTACAATCTTGAGGTTTTGGTCCAAGCCGTCGACTGGGGCCTCCCACTAACTCTTACTTCGCTTTCAATATATATACATTAAAAGATAAGGCGCTTACAGCCTTATATGGAAGTCTTTATATATATATTTTAAAACATGCGGCCCTACAATCTCGAGGTTTTGGTCCAAGCCGTCGGCTGAGGCCTCCCACTAACTCTTACTTCGCTTTCAATATATATACATTAAAAGATAAGGCGCTTACAGCCTTATATAGAAGTCTTTTTATATATATTTTAGAACATGCGGCCCTACAATCTCGAGGTTTTGGTCCAAGCCGTCGGCTGAGGCCTCCCACTAACTCTTACTTCGCTTTATATATATATACATTAAGATAAGAAGCTCACAGCCTTACATAGAAGTCTTTATATATATATATATTTTAGAACATGTGGCCCTACAATCTTGAGGTTTTGGTCCAAGCCGTCGACTGAGGCCTCCACCTCTTACTTCGCTTTCTATATATATACATTAAAAGATAAGGCGCTTACAGCCTTATATAGAAGTCTTTTATATATATATTTTAGAACATGCGGCCCTACAATCTCGAGGTTTTGGTCCAAGCCGTCGGCTGAGGCCTCCCACTAACTCTTACTTCGCTTTATATATATACATTAAGATAAGTAGCTCACAGGCTTACATAGAAGTCTTTATATAAATATATATTTTAGAACATGCGGCCCTACAATCTTGAGGTTTTGATCCAAACCGTCGACTGGGGCCTCCCACTACCTCTTACTTCGCTTTCTATATATATATATATATATATATATATATATACATTAAGATCAGGCGCTTACAGCCTTACATAGAAGTCTTTTTATATATATATTTTAAAACATGCGGCCCTACAATCTTGCAAAAAGTTAGCGCAAGAAAATGACTACACTGCGATATAATTTGTATTGAAACCGTAATTAGATTGACATGATATTCTTTTGCTTAATTGATTTTTCAGAATACATACCTGCATGAGGAGTTGGGCAGCGTTACAATCATAGATTGAATACGCTTGCTTCCCTTGCGCTGGGAAGTCTCGTACTTTTATGATTGAGCAGACTATAATATCATTGCCATCCTCGACTCGTCGTCGGCTACTTATCACTGTGCCGGATGTTGCTTCTAAGAATGAACTGGAGAGAAAACCAATGAGGATAACATGTGATTTTTAATTCTATGTCATCAACACTACACCTTTCCTAATGATTTCTACTACATCAACAAAGAAATTAATAAAAGAATAATAATAATTATTGCTGCTGAAATCTATCCTCCGGCTCGGGCGCGATCGGGCTGCAGCGTGGGCTCCCTCCTGGGCGGACCTGCAAGACAGTCCTCACGCAAGAAGCGTTGGGGATGGCCCTCTGCGGAAGACCCTCCGATGCCCAAGTCAGTGGAGACCCGTGGGCTTCCTCCTGGGCGGACCTGTAAGACAATCCTCACGCGAGAGGCGTTGGGGGTGGCCCTCTGCGGAAGACCCTCCGACGCCTAAGTCAGTGGAGACCAGCAATCAACAATATGGGGAGAAGGATCCCCCGGGAAGAGTTCCTTCGAGCTCTCGTGGGAGCTTTCCTGGCGGAGTGTGAGAACTGTGAATGAAAAAAAAATGGGCGTAGAATCACTGTACCTGAGAGGCTTGAGGGTGGTAGTATTTATAGGCGGTCACCTGACTTCTTGGACGTGCTCTGGATGAGGTCTGAAAGTTGTTGGGATTCGAAACGGATTCGAATCAGGTTGTTACAGGACCGGTAGGATCCGTATCTGGTTAGTTAGAGGATCGATGGCTGGGAGGCGGGGAGAGCTGGCCGATGGCTCGAGACTCAATGGCTGCGTGGTCCCTAGGCCACTATTGTAGGTCTTAGGCCACGTCTTGGCACGATTCCTTGTTTGGAATCTTATTCTATTACAGTGAATTTGAACTCTCCCGTGCCAGATTCCGTAGAGGTATTTTGAATTGTGGTTCAGTCATCATGGCTGGTGGAGGCTCGGTGGAGGTAGGTGCTGAGGCACAAGGGGCCAACGTGGCAGCCATAAATGCCTTAATGCATGGAAGAAAATAAGGCATTGAATGCCTTAAAGCAGGTGGATATACGTGGCCTTTATGAGGCCATAAATTCCTTGATGCAAAAGACATAGCGTGGTTGCGGAGGCCGAGGTATATTGGCCGAGCTATGTCGAAGCTGGCCGAGGCTGAGGCTGGCCGAGCTATGCTGCCGAGCTATGTTGGCCGAGCTATGCTGAAGCTGGCTGAGGCTGAGGTTGGCCGAGCTATGTTGACCGAGCTATGTTGGCCGAGCTATGCTGAAGCTGGCCGAGGCTGAGGCTGGCCGAGCTATGATGGCCGAGCTATGTTGGCCGAGCTATGCTGAAGCTGGCCGAGGCTGAGGCTGGCCGAGCTATGATGGCCGAGCTATATTGCCGAAGTATATTTGTCGAACTATATTTGCCGAGGCATGTTGGCCGAAGTATGCTTTCTCCTCTCTTTTTATTCCATTAAATGCTGGCTAAGTCATTATGACCATTTCTGCACCATTAAATGCTCCAGCCTATTGATTTGACTGCCAGATATTAATGAGGGGGCCCTTAAGAGAACCTACGCATATGACGTGACCCTTTTTTTCCTCTTATTCTCTTTTTTCATTATGAGGAGACTCTTGTTGCTAGAATGTCGTGCTAACAGGCCAGTTGGCAAGCAGGGCATTTGGACTGGGCGCGACCCCATCGCCGATGTGAGTAGTCAACAATGCAATGACGATTTTACCTCTCATCAATAATTATATATTAATAGAGTGCGAACTGACTTAAAAAGAAAGCATTTGCTCCAAAAATTTGAAGGAACATGACCCGAAACAAGGATTTCCTTGTGAAATTAACCATAGCAGGTTGGCAACAATCGTTCAGATAGTCGTTGGCATTTCTCGCGTGACCGTATATCTCTCCAACAAAATTTTCTGTGCAGCACGTTAAATTAGCATAGACTTGCTTGGAAGAAGTGGCTGCTGAATAATTAAATAATAGGACAGGAGCTGCCACATCAGTGATTGTCATGCACCCTCGGCGTTTAAAGGATCGTTGAAAAAAATCTTGCTGCACCGTTTTTTGGTGCAGCAAATGCATATTAATCGTATAAATTAATTATTTATATATTATTATACATATTAACAATTTAATAAATTTTATTTATATATATATATATATATGAATGATTAATTTATGCAATTAAAGTGCGTTTGTTGGATCAAAGCAGTGCAACTAACTTTTGTTTAAAGGACGTCGTTATGATCATAGGGTTAATTTATGCAATTAATGTGCGTTTGGTGGATCGGTGCAACTAACTTTTGTTTAAAGGACGTCGTTATGGTCATGGGGTAGGTATTTGGCAGATGAGCCAAGTCAAAGTCTTGATGGTTGCAATCACATGGAATAGGTACACAACAGGTTTAGTGGGTCAGGTTAATGTCCTTCTTTTGATCATTGGAGACACGTGGGATAAGAAAGCGGGAGCTTAAGGTAGTAGGGTACAGTTTATTTTAGCTATTATATTCCTTGGGATCATATCAAATGCAAAAAGATAAATCCATAGGATAACTCCTTATTTGGAGGGATAACCAGTTAATTTTCTAGGGATAAATTGAGATATCCCATGGTTAACCATGGGATTAGTTAACTTGCTATCCCGATTTTAAAAGTTTCTTCAAGATAGTGTTTGATATGGGGGATAAGGAAGGATAGATATTTAGGGATATATTTTATGCTATATCTAGAGGGATAGGCCTGAAAAAATTTAACAAGAAGAGATAACTCATGTTTAATCATGGTTATTCTCTGAACTTATTCCCAAGAGAAACTAGGAACAACTAAAGTTATCCCTTGATGGCAGACTTGTAATTTTAAAAAGGTCATTATTCCTCAACTATCTGGATAAATGCTATCATGTACATTTATCCAAAATAATTTTTGGGTTATCAAACACTATCTAATGTCGTGTTGTAGTGCGTGGCAGATTTCGATGATTATGTCAATATTTTTTAAATACGGCAGTTTGAGAGGCAAATCAATGTTATTAATTATCGGTAGGTGGGGAGGATACGCGGCAACCTCCAACAAATCACATAAATGCCTTTTATTGATGATTATTTTTTTACGATACCTTTGACAATTAGTGTCTGATACCGTAAATAAAAAAAAGACAAGAAGCAAAATATATGATCTAAAGGTTTTAACATTGGAAATAAAAAAGTAAGATTAATGTACTTATTTTAAAAATATTAAAATATACCATAATGGAACCTTTTATTGATAATTAGATAAGCACCTATACATTACATTAATTAATTTTAGGTATGGATTATTTGTATAATTTTAAAAAAATTAAAGAAAAATATCCACTACCAAGCTATAAATCACTATCAAATTTTTTTTTTTAATTTTAAATAAAAATGTTTCAAGAGCTTCATGTCTAGTAAAGTTTCTGTTGAGCCTCCATATGGTCAATGATGAACTATTATAGGGCTGTTGATCCTGCAAGCTATTAAATCTTCACCTGCATGTTGAATCCTTTGAGGTTATTGATTATACAAACTATGGAGCCTTCACCTCAATTTTTTTATGTTGAATCCCCTACACAAAAAGGTCACTCCAATCATCCAATCCCTCGACAGCATAAGAAGGTCAACCCCTCTTGGGAATGGCTTGAGCCTAAATATAGAAGCAATTCCAAATCAAACCTAGATCGAGTAAAGATCAAGTCAAAGAGAAGCTTTGCTCTTGATTGAGTTTGGATCGAATAACAATCAAATCAAAGAGGAGTCTAACTCTTAGATCAAATCAAATTAAACCTAAGTCAAACCAAAAGAGAGCATTGCTCTAAAATTGAGCCTAAATTGACTTTGAAGATGAGTTCTACTCCAAATCGAGCCTAGAACAAGCCTGAATGAATATAAAGGAAAGCCCTACCTCTGGATCAAGTCTAGATTGAGCCTAGATCGACCTCAAAAAGAAGTTTTACCTACATATCAAGCAAAAAAAATGTCCTACTTGCAAATTGAGTCTAGATCAGATTGAACCCAAATTGAGCTCAAAAGAAGGTCCTCTTCTCAAATGAAGCCAAAAGGAAGCTCCGTTCTTAGATTGAGACTAAATTGAACTCAAATAATGCCCAAAGAAAAGTCTTACTCTTAAATAAAATAAAAAGTGACCTTAGTTTGAGCCAAAACAAGACCAAGTAAATTAAGGGGAGCCTCACTTTCATATCGAGCTAAAGGAGAATCCTATTCCTAAATTAAGGAAAAAGAAATCCTTGCTCTCAGATTGACGCCAGATTCAGCTAAAAAAAAATATACACCCAACAAATTAGAATAGAGCTATACTTCTAAATTGAGGTAGGTAAAGCCTAAATCAAGCTTGAATTTAGCTCAAAGAAGAGTTATATTCCATTAGGTCAAAGGGGTGTCCTTCTCCCACAATGAGCTAAATTGAGCCTAGATCGATCCTGAATTGAGCTCAAAAGAAGTCCAACTCTTAGATCAAATCAAACGAAAGTCCTTGGCCTAAATCGAGCAAGCAAGCCTAGATTAAGCCTGAATTGAACTCCGGAGAGTCATATTTAAGATTAAATTAGCGAAAGATTTTGCTCTTAGATTGAGTTCACTACAAGAAAAATTGATTTTAGCAATGCCAAAATGCATCGCTAAAATGATTTAGCGATGCATTTCGATCGTCACTGTAAATTCCATCGTAAACTGCTATCCATCGCAGTTTTGTCGCTAAAAGCCGATCTTTGGATGGCAAGGTCGTCCTTGGAGCTATCGGCCTTGGAGCTACCGGCCATGGAGCTGTCGGCCATGGAGCTGTTGGCCTTGGAGCTGTCGGCCATGGAGTTGTCGGCCTTCGGGCCGACGGTCTTCGAGGTGCCGGCCTTGGGGGTGCCGGTCTTGGAGGTGCCGGTCTTGGAGGTGTCGGCCTTGTGGGCCGACAGTCTTCGAGGTGCCGGCCTTGGAGGTGCCGGTCTTGGAGGTGCCGGCCTTGGAGGTGCCGATCTTGGAGTTGTCGGCCATGGAGCTGTCAGCCTTGGAGCTGTCGGCCTTGGAGCTCTCGGCCATGGAGCTCGGCCTTGGAGCTCAGAGCAATTGGGTGCGTGTGGCTTTATGAGGCCATAAACGCTACCGAGGCCGAAGGGCCCTTTGGAGGCCTAAGGGGGGCTTCATCGGTTTCTTTCTTCATGGTTCTCTAACAGCGTTGGATCAGCCACATCAGATGCCCCCTCGCCCCTGGGATGAAGCGGGCCCACCCCAGCAAGGCTAAAGGGGCGTTACCTCCCAAGTGGCTGATCCCCACCTGTTTTTGGGTCCTCAACTTTGACATGATGTTAGGAAGTGGATCCCCGTGCATATGCCATGGAAGCAGAGGGCCTATGAGGCCACGATGTTACTCCTAATGTAGAGGGAGCCATTGAGCATTTTTCATATATGTTTGTCTTTGCGTTGTGCTTGATGTCGGCACCGACTGCAGGTTTAATGGCTTGGGAGCGGATGCTCGCTAATTATGAGCTGGGGAAAGTTGGCTTCTCCCAGCTGTGAGTTGTCTTGAGGCTTCTTGATAGCTGATTGGCTGTTAGCCGCTGACACAGGGTCGAGGCGTTGAGGCTGAAACGAAGCCGTTGAGGCAAAGTTGAGGCCGTTGAGAGCCTTTTGAACCTTGGAGGATGACCCGAGAGTCACGGGGATCCGACCATGCTCGGGAACCTTTAACCCTGGAGGGTGATTTGAGAGTCATCAGGTTCTTTTTTCTTTAAAAAAATTGGTCTCCTTCTGCAGGGTTGATCTGCCCCAGGAAACTCTATTGATTGGAATCCGCAGGTCTCGAGCTTGAGGGTGCCGACACGGAGCGGTCTTGGGTGCCGACGCGGAGGCCGGTCTTTGGTGACGACGCGGAGTCGGTCTTTGTTGCCGACTCGGAGTCGGTCTTTGGTGGTTTTCCTATAACGCATTCAGATACTAATGAAAAGAAACATTTTTCTCAGTGTAGTATACTTAGCTTTTTTGCAGCTGTTTGCCTTCGCGGGTCTTTGTTGCCGACACGGGAGTCGGTCTTCGGTGCCAACGCGGAGTCAGTCTTTGTTGCCGGTGTGGAGTCAGTCTTCGTTGCCGATGCAGAGTCGGTCTTTGGTGCCGACGCGGAGTCGGTCTTTTTGCCGATGAGGAGGGCGGGTCTTCTGTGCCGGCGTGGTGGCCGGTCTTGGTGCCGACGTGGAGGTCGGTCTTCTGTGCCGGCGTGGAGGCCGATCTTGGTGCCGATGTGGTGGTCGGTCTTCTGTGCCGATGTAGAGGCCGGTCTTGGTGCCGACACGGAGGCCTGTCTTCTGTGCCGGCATGGAGGCTGGTCTTGGTGCCGACGCGAAGGCCAGTCTTTGGTGCCAACGCGGAGGCCGGTCTTCTGTGCCGGCATGGAGGCCGGTATTGGTGCCAACGCGGAGGCCGGTCTGGTGCCGACGCGGAGGCCGGTCTTCTGTGCCAACGTGGAGGCTGGTCTTGGTGTCGACGTGGAGGCCGATCTTGGTGCCGACGCAGAGGCCGTCTTCTGTGCCGGCGTGGAGGCTGGTCTTGGTGCCGATGCGGAGGCCGATCTTTGGTGCCGACATGGAGGTCGGTCTTCTGTGCCGGCATGGAGGCCGGTCTTGGTGCCGACGCAGAGGCCGGTCTTGGTGCCGATGCGGAGGCCGGTCTTCTGTGCCAACGTGGAGGCCGGTCTTAAGTTGCCGGTGTGGAACCGGTCTTTTGTGCCGACGCGAAGCCGGTCTTAAGTTGCCGGTGCGGAACCGGTCTTTAGTGCCGACGCGGAGCTGATCTTTGGTGCCGACGTAGAGCCGATTTGGTCTTTTGAGACACCGATGCGAGGTTGGTCTTGAATGCTAATGCAGAGTCGGTCTCCCCTGCATAACATTTTAAGCATCAATAAAGAAAAGTCTTAAGTGCAGCGTACCTCTTGCAGCACCCTTGTTTTTCTTCTGCGAGCTTGAACGCTTTCGCCTGCTGGTGGTCTGCCCCCTAGGGAATCAAGTTGGTTGGTGAGCTGGCTTTGCTGAATCTTTAGCTCCTTAAGGAGAAATCGTGCACCGCAGCCACTTTTATGGCTCTCCAGCTGCTAGAGCTGACTTTGAAACTAGGCTTGCTCGCCTTCTCTTTTCTCTCCATAGCGTTGCAGCGATCATTCTTCATGTTGTGGACATCATTTCCTTTTCCTTCTTCTCTACAGGGAGTTAATTCAGAAGGCTGATCAGCCTTCCCACGGTGAGATCTGTACCGCTGATCCTTTTGGTAATCGAATCTTTACAGGGGATGGCAAGAAGTGGTGTCACCGAAGAAAGGATCTTCAAAGTGGAGTTTGGTGCTGAGCTAGACACTCTCTTGGGCTCCGATGAGTTCGAGACATGCTTTAGCAAGGCTTTTGGTGACTAACTCCATGGTATTCTAAAGATATGTCGATATGTTCTGGGACATCAAGAAGCTTCTGAACATTGGACTGGAGGCTCAACTGAAGAAGAACCTCGAAGTGATTGATAACTTTGTGTACCAATCGGTTCTTCCTAATGCTATGCCAGCATCCTCTGATATAGGAGAGGATTGCCATTGAAATCAAAGATATTAGCTGCCGCTTCCGCATGGGCTCAGGAGCCAGAGGTGTCGTCGCTCGCCGATGCGAGATACGTGGATTCGGCCAAACGACCATGGACGGGATTGTGGCCACAGCTGGCGATGTCCGTGGGAGGAGTCGGTACGAGCATAACTTTGGAAGACGATCATTAAGATGCAGCAGCCATAGTACAGGCTTCCATCGCGTGCACACAACCTCATGCATGCAATCCACCTTCCTTCAATTATATATTACGTGCATGTAAACCTTACCCAGCTAAGGTGGAAGCAAGAGTTGGGGGGAAAAGTAGTTGAGTGAGACGACTGGGAGCCTTGTCCTTGCAATTGCAAAACTGGCACTCGTTTGGTCACTGCGGGGAGAGGCTGGGGCCGCCTAGAGAGTGAGGCCGTTGTGAAGTCTTGGGCCACCGTGGCTGTTGGGGAACGCAGCTACTATGGAGGACCTGGGGCCTCTGTGAACATCGGGGGCCGCCGTGGAGCCTCAGGCCGCCGAGAGAGAGAGGCTGGGAGCCGCCGTGGAGGAAATCGGGGCCGCCGTGATCTAGGGCCGCTGTGGAGTCTCGGGCCATCGAGAGAGAGAGGCTGGGAGCCGCCGTGGAGGAAATCAGGGCTGCCATGATCTAGAGGCTGCATTGGAGTCTTGGGCCTCCATGGAGCCTCGAGGCTGCTGAGTGGCCAACAGGCGTTACTTTTGCAACTCATGAACCGCTGCCTTTAAGGCTTGAACTTGTCGATTGAGGATGGTCAGCTGGTTAATTATAGCAGCTAAGGTTGGTGGTGAGGGAGGAGCATAGAGAGAGAGTGGTCCTTTGCTGCTCAGGGCTATGCGGATGCCCCCCGGCATGATTAGTGAGGACCTTCGCATGCGCGTCACACCATGGCTATCTTAGAGGGGACAAAGACTTATAGGTCAAGGAGAAAGAGCTCTCTTTTCTTCAGCACGTCCCCCCTTCCTGGCGCGCCAATCTGTTGCCGCCAAATCACTTTTGAGGAGCGTCAAGCGACAGAAATACTTCGCTGGCCTTCAGAGGAATGATAGGGACCGCCTCCTTCAGCCGAAAACCTGCAAGAAAAGTTTCGGACCGGTGGTTCCGGCGGGGACCCTCCGACGCTCAAGTCAGCGATCTGGAGAACATGAATTTTTTAATGAAAGAGTAGAGATTGAGTTTCTTCCCTCTCCTCTCGTTGGGGGATTGGGGTCTTTATATACCTGTTCGGGGGTCCCTCTTACCCTTCACTGGTAACAGCCGAGTAATATCTTCCGTTCTTCGTAGGTGGGCGTACTAACTGCTACACGTATGTCATAAGTATGCCTCTTAATTTTTTGGAAACTGTCCGTGACCTTAGTAATTGCCGGTTCATAATATTTGGTGACCGCCCGTGATCCTGGTAAAGCCACATGGAATTCCTTGCCGCAAGCGGACGCTTGTCGGCCTCTGCTGCCGAGGCCGATGCCGAGACCGATGCCGGTGCTGACACCAAAGCTGACGTCAACATCGTAACCAATGCTTAGACTGACCGCGACCGCCTCCGAGTCCGAGGTGGGCCTTGGCCGACATGGATGTCAAGATGGGCCGCGACCGACATCGAGGTCGAGATGGCCTACGGCCGACACGGATGTCGGGATGGGCCCTGGCCGACAAAGATGTCGAGATGGGCCGTGGCCGACACCGAGGTCGGGATAGGTCTTGGCCGACACGGATGTTGGGATGGCCACGGCCAACGCCGAGGTCGAGATGGTCCACGGCCGACACGGATGTCGGGATGGCCGTGGCCGACGCCGAGGTCGGGATGGGCCTTGGCCGACACGGTTATCGGGATGGGCCTTGGCCGACACGGATGTCAGGATGGGCCCTGGCCGACACAGAATTCGGGGTAAGCCATGTCAAGCCTAATGGCCAATGAATTGGCTCGCGCGTTCTTTGACCCGATCGGCCTTGGAGCTGTCAGCCTTGGAGCTACCGGCCATGGAGCTGTCGGCCTTGGAGCGGCCCATGGAGCTGTCGGCCTTCGGGGCCGATGGTCTTCGAGGTGCCGGCCTTGGGGGTGCCGGTCTTGGAGGTGCCGGCCTTGGGGGTGCCGGTCTTCGAGGTGCCGGCCTTGGAGGTGCCGGTCTTCGAGGTGCCAGCCTTGGAGGTACCGGTCTTGGAGGTGCCGGCCTTGGAGGTGCCGGTCCTGGAGCTGTCGGCCTTCGGAGCCATCGGCCTTGGAGCTGTCGGCCATGGAGCTGTCGGCCTTGGAGCTGTCGGCCATGGAGCTCTCGGCCTTGGAGCTCAGAGCAATTGGGTGCGTGTGGCTTTATGAGGCCATAAATGCTACCCGAGGCCGAAGGGCCCTTTGGAGGCCTAAGGGGGGCTCCGTCGGTTTCTTTCCTTCATGGTTCTCTAACAGTGTTGGATCAGCCACATCAAGTTCTACTCCTAAATCGAGCCTAGAACAAGCCTGAATGAATATAAAGGAAAGCCCTACCTCTAGATCGAGTCTAAATTGAGCCTAAATCGACCTCAAAAAGAAGTTTTACCTACATATCAAGCAAAAAAAATGTCCTACTTGCAAATTGAGTCTAGATCAGATTGAACCCAAATTGAGCTCAAAAGAAGGTCCTATTCTCAAATGAAGCCAAAAGGAAGCTCTGTTCTTAGATTGAGACTAAATTGAACTCGAATAATGCCCAAAGAAAAGTCCTACTCTTAAATTAAATTAAAAGAGAGTCCTCCTAGTTCGACCAAAACAACCAAGTAAATTAAGGGGAGCCTCACTTTCATATCGAGCTAAAAGGAGAATCCTATTCCTAAATTAAGGAAAAAGAAATCCTTGCTCTCAGACGCCAAAACAAATTAAAATAGAGCTATACTTCTAAATTGAGGTAGGTCAAGCCTAAATCAAGCTTGAATTTAGCTCAAAGAAGAGTTATATTCTTATTAGGTCAAAGGGGTGTCCTTCTCCCACATGAGCTAAATTGAGCCTAGATCGATCCTGAATTGAGCTAAAAAAAGAAGTCCAACTCTTAGATAAATCAAAGGAAAGTCCTACTCCTAAATCAAGCAAGCAAGCCTAGATTAAGCCTGAATTGAACTCAAAGGAGAGTCCTATTTTAATATTAAATTAGCGAAAGATTTTGCTCTTAGATTGAGTTCACTACAAGAAAATTTGATTTAGCAACACCAAAATGCGTCGCTAAAATGATTTAGCGACGCATTTCGGTCGTCGCTGTAATTCCGTCGCAAACTGCTATCCGTCGCAGTTTTGTCGCTAAATAGCGATGCCTAGCGACGCAATGAAATGCGTCATTATTTTGTGACAAAAATACATCGTCGCAATTTAGCGACACATTAGCGACTCAAAATTGTGTCATAATTTTGTGACGCAATGCGTCGCAATTTTGCGACACAAATTGCATCGCAATTTTGCGACACAAATTGCGTCGCAATTTGCGATACATATTGCATCGCTAAATTGCGACGCAGTTCTATGCGTCGCAATATTGTGACTTATAGAACTGAGTTGCAATATTACAACGCATTATTGCGTTGCAATTTAGCGATGCAATATGCATCATAAATGCATCACAAATTTATGAATTAATTTTTTTAAAAAAATTGCAACGAAAAATTTTTTTTAAAAAAAATTAAAATATTATTTAAAACTCTTAATACAATTTCATTGATTCAATCCAAAATTATCGCTAAATATCCAAAAAATATTGATCAAACATTCATCACAAAATTTTTGATAATATAAAATTTTATTTTATTAATAATGAAAAATTAGATACACAAAACATGAAAAAATACATCAAGAATCTGCATTGTCACGATCATGGGAAGGCCGCGGAACCCTGCGACATTTGGCGAACCAAATCTTGCATCTGACGCATCTGCTCTCTCATGTCTACAAGCTCCTGCCGAACCTCCTACGTAATAGATATTCAAATATGTCTAAATGATCAGGAGAATTTCACCAGAATAGTGCGAAGTGGAGCCGAAAAATATCTAGAAGCTTTAGCGCCCAGACCATAGACCCTACGGTCTCGCGGCTGGGTACCAACAGCTTTCAAAAACACACGTCGACTCTCCTCTGGTGAGAGTTCGACGGACGGCCCCCATTAGTGGAGTTGACCTGTGATCGCTGTCGTTGGCGGTCAAAAATAAAACCTACTCACTACTATAGCTAGTGGTGAATCGGGATCGTATCTTCAGGGATCAAGGGCAATTATTTCATGAAAGAGAAAAAAAAATTTATCTATAGAGGATTATATTAATAATAACGGTTATTAAAAGATAACAACTAATTAATTAATAAAATTCAAATAGCAGGAGAAGCAACCCAGGAATCTGAATCCACCATACAAACAGGTTTTATCTCTTTTTTTTAATGTTGCAATAGTAATAATTTTTTAAATTTAAAATTAGAATAATTTATCTTTTAGGCATGGACCGTATCAGGAGATCATGGTACGTCCGCTTAGAGTATAAACTATCTAATAATTGCAAGGTTAAGGGTATAATCTATCATACTACGATCTGTCTCTCTTAGGCACGTACGTATCCTGAGATCACGGTACGTCGATAGAGGGTACAGGCCGTGTATGCCAGATCAAAATCAATCAGAAAAATAACTCAAAGATATAATAAAGAAGAACATAATTTTTATTGCATAGAATTTAAGAACAAAAAGAAAGATAAAACCTGATTACAGGCTTCATCATCATCCCAAGTTGAAGGAATCTAGCCACGCATTGCTACTGCCAGCATCCCCTCCATAAATTTTCTCTCCCAGGCCTAAATACAATAATCTAAATAAAAGAAGAATAAAAAGAGCTTTGTAGAAACTCCTTTTTCAACTACTGCCTGATGTTCTCCTTTTATAGAGCTCATCTAGGGTTTCCTCCTGCCTTAGTTTGCACAGGAAATCATGCGAAATCATCTCTTTCTTCCTTTTTGGGTAAACCGAATCCTGATTTGAGTATCGTCTGCATCATTGGACTCCAAAAATCAAGTTCTTTCCATCTATAGGCTCCTTTCTGCAAATATCCATAAAAAGTATCAATTCTTAATAAATTCAAGTAATTAATATTTATTTTAGTACTTAAATTGGGATAATAAATAGACTTATCACACACCCCAACTTAATCATTGCTAGTCCCTTAGCAATGTAATTAAAATAAAACCATGCATCACTAAAATTCTCTTTTGCAAAATTAAATATAGGCTTAAGGTTTAAAGAAGATAGCCAGTATCACTAATTAAGTATTGAGTTTTTGAAGTAAATTTTGCTGTCAGAACTATCAGAAACTTTCTTAGAGTTCATCTATAGATCACAACACTTATGTTTGTGATGGCTAACTTAGCATTTCGGTACTAGCTTGTAAGAAACAATGGTATCTTCGCTTATCACTTACTTTGAGCAACTTTTATACATCCTCAAATTAAGCACATGACCTAAGGTAGCTTTCACACTGTCTGATATATTTTTTATTTATTTATTTTTATTATTTTTAATTTTTTAGTGATATCTTTACATTGCCCATTTTTGATGCGAACAACAACGCTTACTTAGGTGAAGGTGCCGGTTACTCGATGGGAAACCAATGTTTAGACTTATTATATATATATATATTAATTTGTTTATCAGGCAGGTAACTCTTTCCTTAAATTCAAGTTTCTCTCATTGGGGTGTATATCAATTACCAATTTTTAGTAATAATTGAATCTCCACTTGACCTTACAACTAATACCTAATTTACCTCATTAGTGTGCATGTGTAATGGAAGTGCTAATAGCCTTTAGATGACCTAAGTAGGTTACTAAAAGTTTGACCAGCTAGTCTACTCCTTGGCTCTCTACAGTAATTAGCTAATACTTTCTAACTCTATTACCTTTTTCTAGTCAATTTTGCTCAAGAATTTCTTTCATAGCAAAAATTTTGAAATTTTTAAAAAATTCCAAGGTATTTTTAAAATATTTTTCAAAAAGGTTTCTCATACCCCCCAACTTAATTCTCATTGTCCTCAATGAAGTAAGGAAGAATAAAATAAGGAGAAACACCACCTGGATGAATATGCCTTGTGTAATGTTAGGAGTGACCGTAAGGAGTAGTCTCTTATTCCTAAAAATAAGAATCATGAAATAAAGGTTAGAAATAAAAATTTTGGGTTGCCTCCCAAAAAGCGCTAAGTTTAACATCTTTAGCCAGACGTCATGGATCACTTTGATTACCATTATCAAGGAGTTTGATGATCTCTTCCCTTACTACTTCCTTCATGGTTGGTTTAAGTTTTCTTTGGAGATCTCTTATAGGCTTGGTTTTCTCCCTTAAGTGAATCCTATGTTGAATGATCGAGGGCTAATCCCTTTTATGTTAGCCATGGTCCATCCTAACACTTCTTTATTCTCATTCAATAGTTTCCCTTCTTATGAGGAGTCTAGATCAGTTGAAATAATCACAGGTAGGGTTTCTGATGGACCTAGATATGCATAGTTGAAATGCTTGGGAAGTGGTTTCAGTTCTAATTTGGGTGCTTCCTTTATTGATTGTTTGGGTAATGGTTCAGGTACTTTCTTTAGTGGTTCAGTTGAAAGTTTCCATCTTGATTTTTTTATCAATTATAGCAACCTTATTAATTTGCTCCCCATCTTGGTTTATGCAGGTTTCTAGGTCAAGCTTTTCATCACTAAGGTCAATTGGATCATAAACAGTATCCTGAACATAATTTGAGTCGCTCATTTGATGTGTATTGGTAAGATTAAAAATATTAAGATCAATTGACATATTCCCAAAGGAGAGTTTCATTAATCCATTTCGACAATCAATTAGGGCATTAGATATGGCCAAAAATGGTCTACCTAAAATCATTGGGATGTGGATTTTGGGTTTGTCATGGTTCAGTTTCTAAAATCACAAAGTCTAATGGGTAGATAAAGTTACCAACTTTGATCAATACATTATCTACTATTCCTTTAGGTACTTTCAAAGAGTAAGCAGCTAGTTGTAGGATCATTTTCGTAGGCTTTACTTCTCCTAACCCTAGTTGCTCATATACATAGTATGGCAATATATTAACACTTGCCCCTAAGTCTAATAGAGCCCTATTAATGAGAGTGTTCCCCATAATGCATAAAATAGTGGGTGACCCTGGATCTTTGTATTTTATTGGCATGTGTTTGATAGATAAGAGCTCACACTGGTTGCCAGAGAGGCTTTCTTGGGCATATTGGTGGTCTTCTTTTTGGTACATAGATCCTTAAGAAATTTGGCATAGGCCGGGACTTGTTGGATCATGTCCAGTAAGGGGATGTTCACTTTAACTTGCTTAAAGACCTTCAAAATCTTATCAAATTGGGCTGAATTTTGATTAGACTTAAGTCTATTTGGGAATGGTGCTACAACCCTAATTTTTTTTTATCTTCTTCTAACATGGGCTCAACTGTTGGGTTGGCCATTACATTAGACTCTGATGCCTCAGGTGTTTCGGGCTGACCCAGCTCAATAAGTTGTTCAAGTGGTGGGACTTCTAATTCTTCTTCTTCATCTGTATCCGTGTATCCATCTGATTATCTATTTGTTTTTCAATCTTAATGTATGAATAACACTTAGTTGGTTAATCTGGGCTTCTTGTTTTGATCCTTGGATGTTTAGGTCCTAGGATTAGCTTCGGGCTGACTCGGTAGCTTACCCCATTCTCTTTTACTGAATGTTGTGGCTAGTTGACCTATCTGGGTTTCTAGTTGTGCAATGGATTGTGTGTGTGAGTGAAAAAGATGAGTATTTATTTCTAGCCCTTTCAATGCTTGTAACACCTTATCTTCGAAAGTAGGATCATAATTATTTGGTGAATGTTGAGGAGCACTTGGATATTGGGAATACAACATGCTTCTAAATTGGGTCTCTCGATGGTTAGGCCTAATTGATGTTGGACTGATGATAGGTTGGGGTTTCCATAAAAAATTTGGATGATTTTGCTAGGTAGGATTGTAAGTATTTGAATATGGACCATTTTCTGGTCTAGGAGCCATTCGGGTTTGGGCTTGGTAGGCTTGCTCTTGAATAAGCTCAGGAAATTGGTATGCGGCTGGACATTCACCTATAGAATGGGTCGAACTCGAACAGATTATACAAACCTCATGTAATTGAGTAGATGGGAAGAGGTATTTCCAACTTGTAGAATTCGATCAAGTTTTTGGGATAGTTCATCAATT
The DNA here is from genome assembly GCA_900491605.1 of Calamus simplicifolius. NCBI lineage: Eukaryota > Viridiplantae > Streptophyta > Magnoliopsida > Arecales > Arecaceae > Calamus > Calamus simplicifolius. Next base: position 14,193 of record UESW01002834.1, on the reverse strand, counting down.
TTGATAGAAATGTCTATATACTGACCTATGTTGTATATTCCCCCTCTGTTAGGTTCTATGGGAGGATCTCTACAGGCAACATACATGTGGTACCAAAATTTTCACTTAGAGTTTCAAAAAGCTGCCATGTCTCATGTTCATTTTTTAGCATAAATGTTCCTTCACATGAGGCATCCACCATTTGTCGATGCCTTTCTAACAATCCATTATAAAAGCATTGAACTAACTGCATTTAGGTATTGCATGGTGTGGACATTTCCTAGTTAATTCTTTTAATCTCTCCCACGTTTCATAAAAATTTCTCCCTCTAACTAAGAAAAAATGGTTATGGCTTTTCTAATTTGATTCATTTTTCCTATAGGAAAGTATTTCTTAAGAAATTCCCTCTGAAGTTGGTCCCAAGTTGAAATTATAATGTCTAGTGAATTTAACCAATACTTGGCTCTATCTTTTAGGGAGAAAGGGAATAACTTAAGCCTAAGTGCCTCATCGGAGAAATTTTGAATCTTGACAGTTGAGCAAATTTCTCAGAATTCATCTAAGTGTTTATAGGGATCTTTATTTGTAAATCCATGGAAAGCTGGTAACATTTGGATTATACTGGACTTAATTTCATATTGGACAGCCTCTACTGGGGGTACTTGTATGCATGGTGAATATGTATATTGTGAAGGGGCGAAGTACTCCTTCAATTGACATGATGGATTATTTTCTTGATTAAGATCCATAATGCGTGCTCTGTTTACTCTATAAGTTCTCTCTATTTCAGGGTTTAAGGGTATGAGGTTGGTTGTAATGATCGGTGACAAAGCATATACCCTACCAATACACTCTAAAGCAAACAGTAATTCAGTCTTTTTTTTACTAATATACTAGAAGAGAAAAGGAGAAGATTCTAAAGAAAATATCCTAAAAGATTCCTAGAACTAAGAGCAATGAAGAATAATTTAGTTATAGTTTAATAATTATTAGCAATCAAGTTAACAAAGATTAGACTCTCTACCCTAGGTTTAACCTAGATCTAAACAGCTCCTAACTTTCAAGACTGCCTTGGAGCCCTCAAAGTCAAAAATTAACTAATCAACTAGCCAGTTAAGGGTAAGGTCAGTAGGAGTCCTCCCGTCGCTTACTAGGTAAGCGAACGGAACCAATTAAGTAACTACTTTCCTTTCCTTTTCTAGACACCAGTTAAGCAGTCAATCCCGACCCGGTCCAACTCTTTGGGTGTCCTGTCTATTGAGCTCGAGTTCCTTAGGGCTGACGTCTAGTTAATTTTAGATTTAAAGGCTTGGGTTAATGCAAAATGAAGGATGTGATTTGTGGGCCAAGGAATGGTGATCAACTCCCCATCTTATCTTAATTAAGGGTTTGTGCCCTTAAAGTTAAATATGAAAATGCTATGCAACAAGCAGATGTCTAGCTCTTGAAATTATCAAATAAAATCTAATTATTTTTTTTTTCAGATTTTTGTGATTAAGTTTCTAATTTTCTAATAATTATGAGATGCCATTGAAAAAATTTGAGTTTCGCAGAAAATAAATTTACCTAAGTCAATCTAAGCATAGAAATAAAATATTTTTTTATTTTTATTATATTTTATTTTTATTTATGTATTATTATTATTATTTTATTTTCTTAAATTAATTATGTTTTATGGAAAGTGTCTTAGGGTTTTCTTTTAGGTTCTTTTAAGGTAAGTTAATTAAAAGGAAAATTGATTAGGTTAAAAGTGAATTTGTGATAAAAAGGAAAGTAATTTTTTTATGTTTAAAAACAATAAGAAAATATAACAATTAAGGTAACTAAAAAAAGCAATAAGCTAAAGAGAGCAATAACTATTCAACAAAAAGGAATTTTTTTACTCTTTTCTTTTATATAGAAGCATGAATAATAATGAAACAATAAAAAAATTAAAAATAAGAATAAAATTAAGAAAAAAATTGTAATAAATTTTATTATTTTTTTAATTTTTTTTGTAAGTAATGTGCCTGGATCTCCGGCAACGGCGCCAAAATTTGATCGCTGTCGTTGGCGATCAAAAATAAAACCTACTCACTACTATAGGTAGTGGTGAATTGGGATCGTATCCTCAGGGATCAAGGGCAATTATTTCACGAAAGAGAAAAAAAAATTTATCTATAGAGGATTGTATTAAGAATAACAGTTATTAAAAGATAACAACTAATTAATTAATAAAATTTAAATAGCAGGAAAGCAACCCAGGAATCCGAATCCACCATGCAAATAGGTTTTATCTTTTTTTTTAATGTTGCAATAGTAATAATTTTTATAAATTTAAAATTAGAATAATTTATCTCTTGTCAGGCACGGACCGTATCAGAAGATCACGGCATGTCCGCTTAGAGTATAAACTATCTAATAATTACAAGGTTAAGGGTCTAATCTATCATACTACGATCTGTCTCTCTTAGGCACGTACCGTAGCCTGAGATCACGGTACGTCGATAGAGGGTACAGGCCGTGTATGCCAGATCAAAACCTCAATCGAAAAAATAACTCAAAGATATAATAAAGAAGAGCATAATTTTTATTGCATAGAATTAAGAACAAAAAGAAAGATAAAATATGATTATAGGCTTCATCATCATCCCAAGTTGAAGGAATCTAGCCACGCATTGCTGCTGCTAGCATCCCCTCCATAATTTTCTCTTCCAGGCCTAAATATAATAATTTAAATAGAAGAAGAATAAAAAGAGCTTTGTAGAAACTCCTTTTTCCAACTACTGCCTGAGGTTCTCCTTTTATAAAGCTCATCTAGGGTTTCCTCCTGCCTTAGTTTGCACAGGAATCATGCGAAATCATCTCTTTCTTCCTTTTTGGGCAAACCGAATCTGATTTGCATGTCGTCTACATCATTGGACTCCAAAAATCAAGCTCTTTCCATCTATATGCTTTCCTGCAAACATCCATAAAAAGTATCAATTTTAATAAATTCAAAATAATTAATATTCATTTTAATAGTTAAATTGGGATAATAAATAGACTTATCAACCTGCGATGCCTTGGACTGAAGCTCCTCGACTCGTGCCTTTGAATTATAGAATCAACGATAAATAAATCATTATACAAACCTGAATAAAGGTTTAGAAATTAAATAGTTACAACATAAGTCAAATTTCTTACCGCAACCTCCTGTGATCGTACATCGACCTAAGTACCGTCCTTCCTGGTGTGTGTCGTCCTGAATAGGTTGAACTCACCACGATCTCTGCCCTCCCGCTCAGACTACAAAAGTAGAAGAAATGATATAAATGTAAGTATTTGCAAATGACTAAATTAGTAATTAATTATTTATATTTTCTTACCATACGGCGTCTGTGCTCTGAATGGAAATGGATCCCGCAGTGTGGCAGGAGAGACCCATGCCACAACCGACCTTCTCGGATCAGCGGTTCGTGGTGGCTGATGTGGACCTCCTTTGCCAGGCCTCAGACTGCCACACCTGCTGCCAGTCGTGCCAAATACCCTTCGACACATGCACAGGGTGATCACCTGATCTCCTCCAACGATGAAGCATGTCGGAGTATCGGCGTGCCGCAAGAGCATTCCATGTTGCCCTAACGACATCATGGATGGTTGGGTCCACGTAAACTTTTTCTGCATTTAAATAAATAGTTAGTTTAAGAATATATTAATATTAAGTTATTTTAAATCAGTAATAAATTATATTTAACAAGTTTACTTAAAACTCTAAAAATAAAACTCCCTCATGGATACATGATGTCAATCGTAGCCAGTGGGATCAGCACGGATCTAGAATATGGAGCTGATCCGGCTCGATACAGAATGCTGTTCAATAAAGCTGAAAAAATTCATATTTATAAGTAAATGCCCGGTAACACATAAACATATATTATAATTATTATATACTTACTGCCCATCAACATCCAATCGAAGTACGGTGCGGCCGACGTGGGATGAACTCTCAGATGTTTATGCCGATCGGCTATGAGACTTGAAGGCTGCAGATCTGAACTCTCCATCTTCCATGCTCATAAAGTGATCTGATACGGTAGGGCCACATCCCTGCTCGCTCTCTCCATCGGCGGAAGATCTATCTCGGCCTGACATACTGAAAATACTAAAGAACCATGCAATATAATTACGAATAATGATTGAATATGAAAAAATTTAGCACTTATAAAAATAAATTGAAATTAAAAAACCTCTATGTTTAATGTGTCATTTGTTTCGTCAAATGTTGGTTCAACATCCGATGTCGTATCAGATTGTGATTCTGTGTCATTATCATCAGAAGGAAATCGAATATTTGCATCCTCAATTTCTTGGACATCACCATTTGGATCTCTAACTGATGTTTCAGAGCCCTTGTATCGTCCTCAATTGCATAAATTTTCATCTTATCCTCTTGAAATGCAGGGCACTCAGTTGATTGACTTGATGAACTCTCGTCTAATATGATTGTTGAACATGGAAGGATTTTAAAAACAGCCTACCAATCTCGCTTGTCATTGCGCAAACTTGGATATCCGCAGTAAAACACTTGCTGAGCTTGGGATGCAAGGATTAATGATTCATATTTCTGCAATCTTCGGTGATGGTTGACTTCAACTATTGTAGTCGTTATGAACCCTTTTACCCACAGGAACTGTCGGATTAAAACCAATCGCAACAAAACAATACGGTTTATTTTATAGGCCAACTGGGATATTCAACTTCAATACTAACTTTCCATAATAATCCATTATATTTGCTCCAACACTTTCTCCTTTGACACACACACCCCAGTTCCAGTTCTACGTGCCTCTTGAAGAGGCTAGACGTTCAATTTGAAATTTATACCCATTAAAAAAGTAGCCAGTAGAAGTTGTTATGGTCTTCAATGGCCATTGCGCTAGACATTTAATGAAAATATTATCGGTTGTAAACCATGGACCGTTTACCTACAAAGTAATAAGCTATTCACAACCAATTCGAAAATAAAAGCCATTATTGCAATTGATTGAGTGATAACATATTCATACTCCGTTTCTAACTTTTGCCTAATGGCAATTTGACTGATGTTGGGATTCATCTATCGTTGTCTATCACAAACATCTAAAGGGCTGATAACAATTAAAACTTCTGTTAGCAATTAAATAGTGAGGTATATTATAATTTAAAGTAGTGAAGTGTATACTTACTCAATGTATGGATCGACTTCTCTACAGTTCATTAGGATGTAATAATGTGCTGCATTATACTCCGCATCGCTCAAATCTCTTGACCTCTGCCTCCCAAATGAACGATCCATACCTTTAAAAACTGATATTCTACATCATTAGGTTGTCCTTCGTCTACACATATGTCATCGTTGTGACCAAGATTTTGGCTCCTTGTGTGGACGTGACTCTCAAAGTAATGAGAGGCAAAAGCTGAAACTTCTTCAACCATGTGTGCATTGCATATAGAACCTTCAACCCTTGCCTTATTCCGCACATTATTTTTTAACTTCTTAAGGTACCTACATGTACAAGTAAGAAATAAATAAACCAACTTTCTGCAATAAAAAAATTTTAAATGTCAACATGTACAACCGATTTTTAAGATATTTACCTTTCGAAAGGATACATCCAGCGATACTGCACGGGACCAGCTATACTCGTTTCGTATGGCAAGTGAACCGGTAAATGCTCCATTGAGTCAAAAAAACTTGGAGGAAATATTCGCTCTAGCTTGCATAAAATAATTGGAATTTTATCCTCAAGCCTTGCCATGGATGCAGAAGTAATGACTGCGGCAGATAACTCCTTGAAGAAAAGCTGAACTCCATCAATGCCTTCCACACATGGTGCGGAAGCAACTCACAAAAAGCTATAGGCAATAACCGCTGCATGAAAACATGGCAGTCATGACTCTTCATGCCAAACAACTTGAGCTTATGCATGTCCACACACCTACCGATATTTGAAGCATAACCATCTGAAAATTTTAACCCTCTAACCCAGTTACATAAAACTTCTCGTGAATTTATGTCAAGAGTGTAACATGCTTTAGGATAGGTCCCATCAGCATTACTCCACAAATCAGCTCTTCTGCAGTACTGATTAAGTTATTCTCTCAACTTTGCAGTGTCTTTGATTTTTCCCGAATGTTTAGCACCGTATTAAATATATTATCAAAGAAATTTTCTCAATATGCATAACATTCAAGTTGTGCCGGATGAGATTTGTGCTCCAATACGACAGATCCCAAAAAATACTCCGTTTCTTCCAGTTGTGTTCTTTACATATACAACCATTTACTTTATCTGCATCAGCTTCCCAAGCATACCTCAACCCCAAATGCTCTATAGTATCAAATATATCTGTGCCAGACCTAATCGGTTCGGTGATTTTGTACTGCTTTGTTCTTTCGGAAGCAATCAAGTTCCACCTATAAGATGATTTGAAGGCAAAAACTTTCTATGATTATTAAACCATGACTGCTTACTACTCTTCTGCAATGTGAATGCATCAGAATCATTCATGCAGTAAGGGCACGCCATACGCCCAGCAGTGCTCCAACCAGATAACATTGCATATGCTGGAAGTCATTGATTGTCCACATCAAAGCAGCTCTCATGAAAAAATTTTGTTTCATTGAAATGTCGTAGGCCATGACTCCAGTTTCCCACAACATTTTCAATTCGGCCACCAATGGTTGTAGGAAGACATCAATCTTTTCCTTTGGATTTGATGGTCCTGGAACCAAAACTGTCAAAAATATTGCAGTATCTTTCATGCACTTCCATGGAGGAAGGTTATATACAGTCAGTATCACGGGCCAACAAGAATACTGTCGCCCGCTTGACCAAATGATTGGAAGCCATCGGTACAAAGACCTAATCTCACATTCCTTATATCGTCGGCGAAAGCAGGATGACTGTCATTGAAATGCTTCCAAGCTTTTAAATTGATGGATGCCGCATTTCATCTTCTTTAGATTCATGTTCGGCATGCCATCTCATATCAGCAGCTGTAACCTCAGATATGTATAATCTTTGCAGGCGTGGAGTAAGAGGAAAGTAACGCATCCTCTTGTAAGGCACTTTTTCCTCCTACTTGTACTAGCTTCGCTTTCATAGTTGGTGTACCTCGATTGCCCACAAATCTTATAATATCTCAGGTCTGAATCTTCACCCCAATATATCATACAATTGTTCAAGCAACAATTGATCTTATTAACTGGGAACCCAAGGCCATGCAACAACTTCTTCGTTAGTAAAAACTGTCGCTAAAACACTATCATTTGGCAAAACTTCCTTCATTACTCTAGCTACAACATTGAATGCCTTTTCTGATAATCGATGTTTGCCTTAATATTCAACAACCAGCAGCCATAGACAATTGGGAATGACTCTCACAACTAGGATACAATTCTTGATTTGCAGCACGAAGCATATCATAAAATTGCTATGTATCTGGATTTGGTTCTTCCATAAATGTATTTTGATTGAATTCATTACCCGATGCATTCATCACCATTTCTTCATATCTGTTTAAATTCACACATGGTTCATCAATGAAAATTGAAACTTGTTGGCTTGTGACAGCTGTACCCATTTCCTCTGTTCACCGTGATAGTACCAAATATGTACCTAGGAACAAACCCCTTCTTACACAAATGCACCTTACAGTTTCAACATCCCTGTATGCTTTATTCTGACACCTGTATAAGTTGCAGGGGCACCTAATCCTAGGCCCATCCATCCATTCGGGTTGGCTACATACAAATCTAATAAATTCTTCCAATCCATTCAAAAAATCTGGATTAAGCAAGCCATCTTGTAATCTTGCATACATCCACGAGCGAGGTCCGCTCATTTTTTACCAACTTATACAATTTTATGGTAAATCATTAAAGAAAACCATAATTTAAAATAATATTAGTATTAATAATTTGATAACTAAATTAGTTATTGTACACATCCAAGGTAAATAATAACTATTTAAAAAATTTATAACAATAGATCAATTTTTTTTAATGATTGCAACCAATTGATTAGGCCAGGCCCTGCTAAGGTCCCTCCTTTGCAAGGCCGTGCCGCATGGAGTTCGTGAGACTTCACGAGTATGTAGGTGTCCAAAATTAATTCCACCTTCACTTCATATCTAAAAGGTAAGGTCCTATCCCATTCAAGATTATTTTCTGTAATATGGTATTCTGCTATTCATTATCATTGTTTACGTTGAAATTTCAGCAGCATTTCCCCATATGTTCTCCTAAATGTGTGGCATATATGCCACACTAGGAGAATGTATGAGGAAATATAAACCACAATCTCAATATACGATAATTAATAGCAGACTAATATATCACAAAATATAATCTCAAACGGGTCTAAAGGTTTCAGTGCTACGAGAAATAATATTCCGAAGAAAAACAATCGAATTTATGCTTGTGAAACAGTTTTCTTGACTACTATACATATTTTGATTGTGGTCTATAGTCACTAACTTATAGAATTGATATTATGTCAAAGATAATAACCTTAATCCAATATTATGCATAGTAATATCTAATAATACTATGGTTTCAATATTGGATAGACTGGACCAAAATTTTTCATAACACATCAATCATGGCACATCTATTAAAGCCATATATAATCTAATTCCCAAAATAATATATCTCAATATGAAGGAACTGTAGCTTAAATCAAAGCCTAAGTCACAACAATTTCATAATGAAAATAAGATGAAATAATATATGTAAGATGTTCACTTGTAAACTACCATGCATAGTTTAATATGCTGAGAAATTAAACCATAATTATATAAAACAACTAATCAATCATGACTTAATTAATTTAAAATAGAAGCACTAATTAATCATAAAGAAATTTCTTTAATTAATTTACTATCGATCAGAATCACTAATTAGCAAATATTACAATGATGTTATATTGCATTCATTATTTATTAGAATACCATAATTTATTATTATATTAAATTATAATATTATAAACTAATATAAGTTAATATATATTATATATATTATTAATATTATAATATAATATAATTATCATAAACATACTTTTTATGATCACAGTAAATATTAAAAGTTAAAGGAATAATAAATTTTATTTTTCATATTTTATAACATAAAATCCTAATATTGTACTATATCATAATGAGGTTGTTATATTAATTTTTTATGGGTGATGATGGATATAATAATCAATTTAATATTGTAACATTAAATTATAACAACATTCTTACAATACTACATGCATAAAGAAAACTATTTTGATTTTATTTTAAAATTTCATCAAACACAATATAATAGTATTATAAAATCATTATATTTAATATTATAATATCACACAATATAAATTTTTAACAATATTAAAATATTATTATAATGTATTCTAATTTTATTATAAAATAGAATTATTATATATAATGATATTACTATAGTGGTTTTCTAAATTTAAGTGATATAATAATATGATTGAATACGTTATTAAGATTAAATATGAAAACAAATTCCTAATAATATTTTTAATAATAATAATTAAATCATTAAATCATTAAAATTAGTTATGCAATATATTTTGTTACCTTATAAAATAATATTTTATAATAAATTTTTATTTTTTTAAAAAATAGCCCAATATATCATGTTCTTGTAACTTAAATCAAAGTCTCAGTCACGACCATTTCATAAAAAAATTAAGATGCAACAATATATGTAAGATGTTCACCAGTAAACTATCATGCAAGAAATTCAACCATAATTACACAAAAAGCACTAATTAATCATCTAGCAATTTATTTAATTAAATTACTATCAGAATCACTATTTAGCAAATATTACAATGATGTTATTTTGAAATCATTATTTATTAGAATACCATATTGTATTATTATTATAATATTATATTATAAACTAAAATATGTTAATATATTATACTATGATATTATTACTATTATTACATAATATTTATATTATGTTTTTTTTGGCCTTTGGCCACCATGGCCGGACATGGCAACGGGAGGGGGGGGGGGGGGCAGGGGGACAGATTCTTTTTTTTTTGGGAGGGGGGACAGGGAAGACATCAAAAAAAATTTTTGGCTTACCGTGGCCAGGTCAGGGCCGGCCACCACCCGGCCACGGCCGTGGCAGGCGACGATGGCCCCAGCCACGGCCAGGAGGGGAGGGGGGGGAAGAAACAAGGGTTTTTTTTTTGTTCACCGTGGCCTGGCCACGGCCGGCCACCACTCGGCCAGCCGTGCGGGGGAGGGGGCGGAGGGGGAAGAGGGAAACATGTTTTTTTTTTGTTCACCGTGGCCTGGCCATCATGGCCAGGCCATAGCCGGCCACCACCCGACCACGGCCGGGCGCAGCCGTGGCTGGCAATGGGAGGGGGAGGAGGGGGGGGGGGGGGGGAGAGGGAAAAAGGGTTTTTTTTTTCACCGTGGCCTAGCCACCATAGCCAGGCACGGCCGTGGCAGGCGACGACGGCCCCGGCCACGTTCGGGCACGGCTGTGGCCGGCGACGACGGCCCCGGCCACGTCCGGGCGCGGCCATGGCCGCGACGGGAGGGGGAGGGCGGGGGGGGGGGGGCGGAAGAGGGGGTAAGGGGGTGGCGGTTTACCCAGAAAACTGGCTCGCCACCGAGTTGGTCGGGTGCCGGAGCACCGCTGGAGGTGGGGAAGAGAGGAGGAAAAGAGGGAGGGAGATTGGCCGGTTGGGGGAGTGGGAGGGTGAAGAAATCGGGAGGAAGAAGAAGGGGGGCTATAACTGAGGATTAGTGACGCAAATATGTGTCTCTAATCCATCGCTAATCAGCGACGTAGTAAATGTATCGCTGATTGCGTCGCTAATTAGCGACACAATTAATTGCATTCCTAATTGTTTCGCTGATTTGCAGCCCTCACCCTGTCTTGGCGGGAATTTAGCGATGCAGAATTAGGTCGCACTACCATGCGTCGCAAAATGCGTTACTGTTTAGCGACGCAATAAAATGCATCGCTAAATAGCGACGCATTTATGCATTGCTAAATATTAATATTTTAAAATATTAATTTTATTAAGTAATTATTATAGTTTAATATATTTAATATTATATAATGATAACACCTAATTAATTAAAACCCAAAACCGTAAAACCATAATCCTAAAACCCTAAACTATAAACCCTAAACCCGCAATTAAACCCTAAAACCATAAAACCCCTAGGACCCTAAAATCCCTAAAAACCCTAGAACCCTAAAACTGTCAAACCGTCAAATCCTAAAACCCTAAATCGAAAATAGCGATGCATTGAAATCCATCACTGTTTAGCGACGCAATTGAATGCGTCGCTATATTTTGATTTATCTTTTTCTGGCTAGAAGTTCGTAGTTATACATTGGGCTGGGTTGGCTGGTCCGCCACATAAAATAGTGTGCACCAGCAGCGCCACGGTGTGCCCAAATGACCGACTATGAGGTCCTGTCCGGGAGTGACGATGCCTTCAGTCCGATCCAAGCCTTTGTATCGAGAATGCAGCCTAAACCCTAAATGCCCTAAACCATTGATAACACCTAATTAATTAAAACCCAAAACCCTAAAACCTAAAACTGCAATCCTAAAACCCTAAACTATATAAACCCGCAATTAAACCCGCAATTAAACCCTAAAACCCTAAAACCTTAGGACCCTTAAACCCCTAAAACCCTAGAACCCTAAAACCGTCAAACCAAAAAATCCTAAGACCCTAAATCGAAATTAGCGATACAATTGAATGCATCGTTGTTTAGCGACGCAATTGAATGCATCGCAACGCAAATTTGCATCGCTAAATAGCAACCCACACAATGCGTCACTTTTTAGCGACGCAATTGAATGCGTCGCTGCTGTTTAGCGATGCAAATTTGCATCGCTAAACAACAACCCACACAATGCATCGCTATATTTTGGTTTATCTTTTTCCGGCTAGAAAGCTCATAGTTGTACATTAAGCTAGGTTGGCTAGTCCATCCCATGGAACGGTGTGCACCGACAGCACCACGGTGTGCCCGAATGACTGACTATGAGGTCCCGTCTGGGACTAAGATGCCTTCAGTCTGATCCATGCCTTTGTGCTGAGAATGCAGCCTTATAAACCCTAAATGCCCTAAACCATTGATAACACCTAATTAATTAAAACCCAAAACCCTAAAACCTAAAACCGTAATCCTAAAACCCTAAACTATAAAACCCTAAACCTACAATTAAACCCTAAAACCCCTAAAAACCCTAAAATTGCCCCTAGAACCCTAAAACCCCTAGAAACCCAAAATTAAACCCTGTTGGGATGTCGTTTTTTCTTTACTGATTTCTTGACTGATTGGCGATATATAGCACAAACAGCTTCCATGTAGAGCTTGAAATCCTCTAGAATTGAAGAAAGCATATCTTCCTCTAACTGTCCCAGTTCATAGTTTTTTTTCTGCAATGATTCTTAATAAAATCTCCATTAGAAGCTAAATCAGCAGCTTCTCTTTCAGAAGCATCGTCAAATCCAGCATCATATAGTGCTGTTGGGATGTCGTTTTTTCTTTACTGATTCCTTAACTGATTAGCGATATATAGCACAAACAGCTTCCATGCAGAGCTTGAAATTCTCTAGAATTGAAGAAGCATATCTTCCTCTAACTGTCCCAGTTCATAGTTTCCTAGCTTTCTACAATGATTCTTAGCAAAATCTCCATTAGAAGCTAAATTAGCAGCTTCTCTTTCAGAAGCGTCATCGAATTCAGCATCATATAGTGCTGTTGGGATGTCATTTTCCCTTTACTGATTCCTTGACTGATTGACGATATATAGCACAAATAGCTTCCATGTAGAGCTTGAAATCCTCTAGAATTGAAGAAAGCATATCTTCCTCTAATTGTCCCAGTTCATGGTTTCCTTTCTACAATGATTCTTAGCAAAATCTTCAGTAGAAGCTAAATCAGCAGCTTCTCTTTCAGAAGCATCGTCGAATTCAGTATCATATAGTGTTGTTGGGATGGCATTTTTCCTTTACTGATTCCTTGACTGATTGGCGATATATAGCACAAATAGCTTCCATGTAAAGCTTGAAATCCTCTAGAATTGAAGAAAGAAAATCTTCCTCTAACTATCCAAGTTCATAGTTTCCTTTCTGCAATGATTCTTAGCAAAATCTCCATTAGAAGCTAAATCAGCAGCTTCTCTTTCAGAAGCATCGTCGTCGAATCCAGTATCATATAGTGTTGTTGGGATGTCATTTTTTCTTTACTGATTCCTTGACTGATTGGCGATATATAGCACAAACAGCTTCAATGCAAAATAGTACACATACTAATTCGTTGCTAATGCATCGTTGTTTAGCGACGCATAATTGCGTCGCTAAATAGCAACTCATTTTTATGCATCGCTAAACAGCGACGCATGAAATTGCGTCGCTAAACAGCAACGCATCTTTATGCGTCGCATATAGATGCATTGCTGTTTAGCGACGCATCTTTATGCGTCATTAAACAGCGACACATCTTTATGCATCGCTATTTAGCGATGCATATAGATGCGTTGCTGTTTAGCGACACATCTTTATGCATCGTTAAACAGCGACGCATGAAATTGCGTTGCTATATGAGCCGCTATTTTGCAACGAAAATTTTTGGAGTCGCTAAATCCGTGGCTAATTAGCGGCTGATTTAATGAGTCGCTAAATTGTGTCACAAATTTTATGGGTCGCAATTGCGTCACAATTTTGTTATTATTTTGCGACGAAAATTTGCGTCGCTAAATGGCGTTGCTATTTCATGAATTTCTTGTAGTGGTTAGATCAAATTAGATTGACCATAAATTAAGAATGAGTTAAGATAAAAGAAAGTCTTGCTTTTATATCGAATATGACTTGGCTCAAAGAGGTGCTCTTCTCTTAATTCAAGCTTAACTCGATCCAAAGAAAAGCTTTGCTCTTATATTAAGTATGACTTAATTCAAAGAGGAACTCTCCTCATAATTTGAGTTTGACTTGACTTTATCTCAACTCAAAGAGGAGCACTACTCCTACTTCAAGCCTAACTCAATCCAAAGAAAAGCTCTACTCCTAATTTGAATTTGACTTAACCTAAAGTGAATCTTTGTTCTAAATTCAGGCCCGACTTATCTTAAAGAAGAATTTTGCTCCTAATTTAAGCCTAACTCGACTCAAAGAGGAGCCTTACTCCTAATTCGAGTAAGACTTTAAC